>OU015744.1:147069924-147107046 GCA_907169655.1 Acomys percivali | reverse complement strand
AGAGAGAGAGAGAAAGTTTCCTCCCTTCACCAGGAAGGCTCATGTGACTGAACTCAGGCTATCAGGTTTGATACAAACACCTACTGTGCCACGATGCTAGCCCAGCACAGCTTTTCATAGGGTTCACCAGTAAATAGCAAGTGATTTTATGATCTAGGAAAGCCATGTTTGAGGCGAGTATAAATGATTTCACCCCAATCGTTAGAAAAAGAGCAATGTAAGTCCAAAGGTCTAGGAGTGGCTTTTCTTTTCTGGAAGGAGGAGACTTGGATATTAGGGTTACAAAGGGCTGTGCTGGCCAGTAGAAATGGTTTAGGATTTAACTAATTTGTAAGTTCATGAATTTTTGAGACTAGGTAGCCCTGGCTGGCCTGGAACTTGCTTTGTAGACCAGGCAAACCTCCAATTCACAGACATGTGCCTGCCTTTGCCTCTCAAGTGCTGGGATTTAAAGGAGCATGTCACCACTCCCACCTGATTTGGAATTTAAATTCAAGGATGTTGGAGTCCTTTGTATCCATTAATCAGGCATGCAGAGCTCTGCAGGTCAGCTACAGTTTATGGTAAACTTAGTGAAGACAGAGGGCGATGGCTAGCAGTGGTAAAAGTCTAGGACTTACAGTAGAAAAGGAAGGTATAAAGATTTGGAGAAAGAGTTGAAGAAAACCCACAAAATTAGAAGTGTAAAAACATATTACATCTCAATTGTTATCCCATCCCCTGTAATATGAATACATTAATAAAATATATTTAAAAAAAGAAGTGTAAAAACAGTCACTGATAGGTGGCAAGTGAGTACAGAGTGTCGGATGTGCCTATGCATAAAACAAACAAACAAACAAACAAACAAAAAGCAGCAAGGAGGGAAGGCTATGGTACGCATGACCAGGACTGAAAATAAAATAAGCTGGGCAGCTTTTCTCCACTCCCGTCATGCAGCCCCTGGCTTCCAGCCTTACTCCATGTCCACTCACCTGTCTTAGTTACTGCTTTATTGCTGTCAAGAGACACCATGACCAAGGCAGCTCTTACAAAAGAAAGCATTCAACTAGGACCTTATTTACAGTTTTAGAAGGTTAGTCCATTATCATCAATGCAGGAAACAAACAGGCATGGTGCTGGAGAGTAGCACAGAGAGAGAGAGAGAGAGAGAGAGAGAGAGAGAGAGAGAGAGAGAGAGACAGACAGACAGACAGAGAGAGAGAGAGAGAGAGAGAGAGAGACAGACAGACAGACAGACAGACAGACAGACAGACAGAGACACAGACACAGAGACACAGACACAGAGACACAGAGACACAGAGACAGACAGACAGACAGACACACACACACACACACAGAGACAGAGACAGACAGACAGACAAACAGACAGACAGACAGAGAGACTGGGTCTGGTGGGTTTTATTTTGAAACTCAAAGTCTACTCACAGTGAAAACCTCCTCTGTCAAGGCCACACCCACTTACTGGGGACCAAATATTCACACATACAAGCCCAGAGGGGCCATTCTCATTCAAACCACCATAGCCCCCAAGGATGGGTTCTCTGCAGCATTTTCATTGCCTGGGGTGTATGTAGTGGCTGGGGACTCATAAGTGGCCTCAACGCCATTCTTTCTGTCCACTGATTCTACTCTTGATCTGTAAATTCTCTCTGGGAAATCCCACCCAAGCCCAACTTTTCCTATATAGCAGGGACTCTAGTTCACAGTGTGGTCATTGTCAGCCTTTTCTTGGGGTCTACACATACCTTTCTACTGCCTTGCTGGTCGGTTTTGCTTAGATGTGTCCCAAATCTACCTCTTTCTCATAAAAATCTCTTCTTGAGCCGCATACACTGTAGTAATTTTCCCACTTGGAGATCATCTTCTGTTCCCTTTCCTCTCTCCCACAGCCGACCAACCACTAACTTTACTGACTATAACTCCTTACTGCGGTGGGTGTGAAATATGTCCACACATCCTTCCCCTTCCCTACTGGAAGATGGGTTTCACGACTGTTTGATTTATATAGCTTGGTGATGATGATACCGTGTGACTTGCAAACCTGCGCGCCATAATTCAGTTTTCTTGCTTGTGTTTAAATCTCTGACCAATGAGATCTTGTTGTTAGGCAGCTCAAAATAGGCCCTGGGGAGGAGCTGCAGACCCAGACCCTGAGTCTACATCTCAAAGCTGCTCTGCTTCCTCTTCTAGTTCAGCTCCAGCAACCAGCAGGCTACAACTAGACCATAACCTGCCAACCAGCAGGCTACAACTAGACCATAACCTGCCAACCAGCAGGCTACAACTAGACCATAACCTGCCAACCAGCAGGCTACAACTAGACCATAACCTGCCAACCAGCAGACTACAACTACACTATAATCTGCCAGTCAGCGGACTACAACTACACTATAACCTGCCTACAGGCCCATACATCCACATTCTCCCCAAATTCCTGACCCAAAGGAATGGTGCAATCAGTATTGTTCGAGCCCCTAAATTCCAAAGCATACGGTAACGTCACGATGGGTGCCTCATCTCCCTCCCTTCCTCCAGCGCCACCTTAACCCACCCAGCATGTTTGGAGGGATGAAAGTCAACCCTGGGACAGTGGGTTTTTGTGGCCAAGGTTAGCACTTTAAAGTCTGGGTAGGTGAACACTCTGTGGCAACAGACAAATACAACTCCGGGGATTCCAGGAACACGCCTCGGTCAGAGACAAAACAATAACAGGAAAACGGCAGATGCCTTTGCAGTTGGTTTGGATGAATCCTTTGTCCAATTTTATTGCTTGTCTTTTTAGTCCAGTAGCTCGGGTCTTTTTTTTTTTTCCTCCCAAAAGAGTAATCAAACATTATCTTCTACCTGTCTTTTCCCTGATGGCTGGTGATGTTCAGTGTCACCTGGAGGTATTTAGGGTTTAACTTCTGCTAATCCTTAGGCAACACTAAAAGGATCCAGGGAACTGCCGATTTACACATTCGGGGAGACAATGCCTTCCAATTCTTACAGCCTTTTAAAGCCCCATTTTTCAATTTTATCTACGGCAGAGTTAAAAACTCGGCCCCTTTATAAATTGCCTGTTAATATTTAATTTCTTATATCATTGTATTATGAGCAGATAACCACAATTGCTGCATGGAACAATAACAGAAGACGCATTAACTATCGACAGAGGAGGATACAAGTAGATGGCAAAGGCAATATATGTGAAAAATAGTCTGTCAAGCAACGCCAGCCCAACGAGTGTGAATTTACAGTTTCGTACAGTAGTCACGAAGGCTCTCCTTGTTCATCACCCTCTGATTGCTCCATTTTCACCGCAGACAAAACACCCTAAATGAACACCAAGATGGTAAGTGACGAATCTGTCATCTCTTTTTTATTTTTGTCCTGTGCTAGGAGAATTGGCAGGAGGAGAGCCGTGAATGGCGATTCCTGCTGGCTCTGTGTCATCAGACCCCTTTAACACACTGAAGGCAGCGTGAATTATTTAAGACACAGAATGGAAAGTCGGACTCTGCCATCTTACTGAAGCTTAATGCCAAATGCTTCCCCCAATGGCTCCTGCACAGTCATCTTAGACTGCGGGTTTTGTTGTTCAAAAAAAGAACCAATCAGTATGAGAACGTTTGCCAGTGAAACAGAATGGCCAAGTCAGGAATCAAGACAGGAATAAAGATTGCAGGTACAGGGAACACAGAGAAATGATTTAGTTCTTCTGGGAATCTGGCATTGGTCCCGCTAGGTAATTTTAGCTGCCTCACATCACCATGGATAACATTCCAGAGACATCTCAAAGCCGCCATACATGCGACATTCTGCCTGAAACGTCTCATAATGGAACACACCCAGCTCGGTGCCTTTTCATCTTGATTTTTTTTTTTTTTCAAATCTCAATGGCATTCTAATTGTCCTCTGTACTGAGCTCAAAGCCCTGCTTCTTCCTCTGTCCACTCATTGGAGCCAGTCGTTGCCAAGGGAGGCAGATTTATCAGTAGGCAGATAGAGCAGGAGTTTTCGGACGCCTTTATGTACAGGACTTTCCAGGTGATATTTTTTTGGGGGTTGGGGCAGGTAATGTATTCACAAGGCTGTAGGTTTTAACAAATTTGAAAAAACAAGATGTTGACGCTGAGGGAAGGCAGGGCAGAAACCTGGAGTCAGGAGCTGATGCAGAGGCCATAGAGGGATGCTGCTTACAGGCTTGCTCATGATGGCTTGTTTGGCCTGCTTTCTTATAGCACAGGACCACAGGCCCAGGCTGGCCCCATTCACACTACACTAGGCCCTCCTCTATCAACCACTAAATAAGAAAACGCCCTACAGGCTTGCAAACAGCCTGCTCTTACAGAAGCGTTTTCTCAGCTGAAGTTCCCTTCTCTCAGATGACTTGTTTCAAGTTGGCATAAAATTAGCTAGCACAGTGGTCTTTAACTGCCTCAACTTTCCACTTGCTACCAACATCATTTTTCTTTGAACTTCCTTTATTTTTGTGTGGTCCAGCAGAGGAAGGACCTAAAATGGTTCCAATGGCAAATTTTCCTCCTTGAGTGTATTCTTCTTCTTCTTCTCCTCCTCCTCTTTCTATTTCTTCTTTGCCTTTGAGACAGTGCTTCTCTGTATAGCCTTTGACTGTTCTGGACTTGCTTTGTAGACCAGGCTGATGTTGAATTCACAGCGATCCACCGGCCTCTGCCTCCCAAGTGCTGGGATTATAGGTGTGTACCACTGAGCCCAACAACAGTATTCTTAATAATAACAATAAATACAGTTTCAGTGGCACCTGCTACTGGGTGCTGGGTGCTGGGTGCTGGGTATGTTATGTATACTATCTTTAATTCATCCAGTCACTCTAAGAAATGGGTCTTACTATCACTGTATGGATGAGGAAACCAAGACTCAGAGTGTTGAAGAAGCTTGTCCAAGCATACAAGGTTAGCAGGTGACAGAGACTAAATCCAACTTCGTTTCTCCTGCTCTCATTCTTAGTAACCATTCTCTCCTCTCTCTCTCTCTCTCTCTCTCTCTCTCTCTCTCTCTCTCTCTCTCTCTCTCTCTCTCTCTCTCTCTCACACACACACACACACACACACACACACACAGTGTGTGTGTATGTGGTGTTGCTTCTCTCAATTTTTCCAGAAGGAAATCTTCAAGCTTTTAGCTCTTCAAAAGTACCTGCTCTTCTTCTAGATGTACCCTCCCTTTTGCATGTGAATGCATCATAATTAATCCAAACAGAACCCCTGATAGCTTGCAAGTGAGGTGTGCCATTTCCTTGGTGCAAAATTGTAACCTCTCCATTGCAACCCTTTCTGTTTTCCAGAAGCCTTGAGTACAAATTTGGCATGCTTTCTTCACAGTACCCTCCTTCTCTGTACTTCCCACAGCACACAATCTTGCCGTAAGAGACTACCCAGTGCATTCACTGCCTTTGGTAGGAGCCGGATGGGCAGTCCTCTTTACTTGGTTCTGGCTGGCCCATTGTGTACTTTGTCTATTGTACCATCATGGAACTGTCATTATTTCTGCATCACCAATGCATTCCATTCCATTGATTTTTCAAAGTGTGACTCATGGAGTGAAGGTACTTGCTGGAGCAAACTTGGTACATTACACACTTTTTCATTGCCTTGATGACATACAAAATCAACTTAAAGAGCTCACTTGCTTCACGACTCCAGAGGAATAGAGTCCATAATGGTGAGGCTAGCACGGCATGGCTTGGTGGCAGGAGTGGGAAGCTGGCTGATCATATCTTTCCTTACACACAGAAAGGAGAGAGAAGGGGCAGGCAATGGAGAAAAGTGGAATAAATCTATAAATCCTCAAAGCCCCTCCTCCCCCTGGTGATGTGCTTTCTATAGCAAAGCCAAACCTCTTAAAGGCTCCATCATCTCACCAAACAGCGCCACCAACTGCAGGCTAAGTGTTCAGAAACAGGAGCCTGTGGGGGACATTTCTCATTCAAACCACCAAAAAATTTAGATGGAGACAGACGACTCCACAAAGCTGTCCTCTGACTTTGACATGGCCACTTTCTCCCCCATCTCACACACACACACACACACACACACACACACACACACACACACACACGTAATTTTTTACAAGATGGAATGATGAAATAGGAAGCTTTTATGGATAATGTGCTACAAACTAAAAACAAGCAGAAGTGTAACACGCCCAGGTCTTTGAACCCGTAACAGCAGGAGCTCGAATCCAGGTTCAGCACCTGATTGGTTAGAGATTTGCTGATACAAATACCACTGTGCCAGATGTGTAATTGGACAGCCACTGCCAATTAAATGAGGCAGGAGATTAAAAAGGTCCTGGAGGTAATTGATTCTCCAAATTAGTCACTCAATTGGTCAAAATTACAATACCTGTTGAAGTTACTTTAAATTACACTCTGATAGTAATTAGGGGCTTCACTCCAAGCTCTATGAAATATTTCCCTTTGCCGATGAAGTACTAAGGGACTGGTAATTTAGGCAAATAAATGATCATTGCTGGATCAAAGTCATTAAATTAATATAAAATGTAACGGTAGTAAATTTTCTGGTAAAAGAAAATGGTTTAATATCTCTTCAGGGAGGTAGCCAAAATACACTCTGCAAATATTTGGACACATTTTCCGAAGGTCCGGCAGCCCATTCCACTTTACAGATTGATTTAATAGCTTCAGAGAGCTATCTTTTTTTTTTTCCCCTTTTTCTGTGGCAGTAAGTAACAGTATCTATCCTATGCCTTTGTCATACCTAATTGGCACTTTATTGTTCCCTAAAGACTGGACAAAGACTTTTAAAAAGCTGATTTGGAAATGACTGATAAGGGTTTTAAAAAAGGAACTGAGAGGTTGCAGAGCCGGGGAAGCTGGATACTGCTCTCTACCTGTTACACTGAAGGTGACTAACAGTAGTTCTCTCAACCACACATTGCTGAGAGAGTAGCCGTGCTTTCTCAAGACCTAAGTTTTAAGGACCACATTGTCGTCACCGCTGTGACACAAGTAGCGTGGTCCGAGTCCCTTAGACACTGCTGACCGAATCTTCATACACAACATTGATGTTCCTCAGGAAAAGAAATCTTCCAGCATATCGGGGTGCACAAAGGAAAATGAGCCTGAAATAGTAGTTGTGGCTTCATGAACTTGAAAAACTCCATTTGTCATGAGGCAATGAGAGAGATGGAGTTTCTAGCATCCTAATGGGGCTCCTGGTGGCTTTATAGGACAGAAGACCGTGGTGCAGCCGGGAGCATAGGGCACAGCCATCTGAAAACCACTCACTTGCTTTCACTGAGAGGAAAAACTGAAAGCACCCCTCGCCAGCCAGAACAAGATCTGCACTGCCATGCTTTTCTCCAGTGCATAATTATGCTGCATTAAATAAAAGTCACAGTCGAGTTGTTTCCAGAATCCTGGGGCATGTGAACATTGCTTCCAAGCATAACCATCCGCAGCAGCACGAGCAATGTGAGAGAGGAACCTGGTGTAAGGAATACGCTTTGACCAAGCGGCCTTGGGTGAGAACTCTCAGCCAGGGGGACCTCACATGTCTGGGTTTGGGTCTTAGGGGCTGGAGAATCTAAGCCTTTCTCGTTGGCAGCCAGTGAGACACAGCAAATCGTGTCTTAAAGGGTGAACAGCTGTTTTAAAAAATGTTTTCAAAATAAAATTTCGGAATGTCCGTTTGGTTTCTGGGTTAAATTGCCTCTAAACTACTCCGTTCTAAAGCAGCATTTCGAAGCTGTGGGAAGCCCTGTCTGGGGCCTGTCTAGACCTCAGAATTGGCCTGATTTGTTTTAAGGTTCCTGCAAGAGCAAGGCTTGCCGGGTTTGCTGAGTGCCGGGGGGTGTGGGGTGTGTGTTGGGGGAGACACATGTGTGAGACGTGATGTAGAGTCCGCAGGTACTGCTCGGTTTTGTTTTCTTTATAGCATGTGGAAAAATAATTTCAAAGTGATATCATGGTGTGTTTCTGGAATGACACCATCCCCGGGCTTTGGAGCTTGTCAAGTGAAGACAGACGAAGTGGTGGCTCCAAACCAGTGGTGCGTTGGCATTCATCCAGTCGCAGGGGCAGTCTGGTTCCCGTCACACCCTGAAGTGACCCATTGTCAGCCTTTGGAGATGCCCCCTTCCACTCAGCTCCATCTCTAATTTGGAATAAAAGCAATCGCTCTACGGTCTCTTGGGTTCTCTGAGTCTATGGCTTTACACACACACACACACACACACACACACACACACACACACACACATATATATATATTTAAAAAGTGCTGACAAGTTTTTTACAGTTTATTGTATGCTCTCTGTTCTTACTGGAAAACAAACCAACAATTCAGCACTAATTACACAGAGGGCAAAGCTGCAACTTAGAAAGGACAGCTGGACAGTCCAGAGTTAGTAAATAAGGGTTTATGGAGACTCAGAAGCTCATGCAATTGGGGCACAGAGCCAGCTGGAGTTAGCATCTGTCCTTGCCGAACATACACTTCTCAAATATAGGCATGCTTTGGTTATTCTTTTTTTTTTCCTTTAATAAAATTTCAGAGAGAACTAGGAACATTGATCAAATCAATTAGCACACAGCCTAGCAGTTCTGCTTTGTATGCATGTGCCAGAGTGGAACATTCATTAGTGAGTACAGGTAAGCCCTGTCAGGGCTGGCTTGTGCCATAGTCTGGCATGTGTGACTTCTGCATAGCTTTAATTACTGCTTCATGAGCACCTGTAGGGCAAGCCAGCACTGTTTTTCCAGTGAGCCTACACTTCAACCTGAAGGGACGGAGGGCATCTCTTATGTCTATGGCCTGGTCCTTTCAAGTTGGGCCGAACAGGTGGGTTGGAAATCGGGGGCAAAGAACACTGGGCATCATACTGGACTGTGTTATTCTAGTCAACGCCTCCCCTCAATAGCAAAAGCTGGTTGCACACCAGCTATGTGCAAGGAGACTCGTGGCCCACCACAATGCACTTCTTTTCCGGTTCAGTATGTGTGGTCTGGCTGGGTGAGAATTAAATTTCAAACAAAGAGAAATGTCTCCTTTTAAAAATTACAATTGTATGACCTGCTGGAACACATGAAGGGGCTGGACCTGCAGACTCAAAGATTAAGAATCTCCTTGACACACAGCAACAACAGGATGTCTGACAGCAGCTCCAGTGAGGATCCGGTAACAACAGTGTAGGCCTCCAACCAGACCCATGACTCTTAGCAATGAACATTTAAAAGTAAACATATGTGGACAGAAGGCTATACTGCGTGATACACTATGGCTTCTGTGACAAGATTTTTTTCTTTGTCTGTTTGTTTTATTTTACTGGGGGGAAGAGAGGGATTTTGGTCCATGAAGTGTAAATCATAGACATTCAATAAAAGCAAAAACAACAACAACAACAAAACCCACGAGTTCAAAGTTCTTACTTTATAACATCTTTAGAAGTTCACAAATAGAAATAAAGTACATTTTCATTTACCAAAATAAAATTACAATTGTTAACATGCATCGATAGTACAATTTAGCTAGACTCGGGGTCTTTTCACACAGCGTGCACACATTGTGTCCCGATACTGACCGCTCATTTTTATCCATTCTGTTTTGTTTTAATTGTGTATTTTGCAGTCCCATCATGGGACCCAGGGTTCCACAATGCGTGCACGTGCTCATCCTCCTGAGCTATATATAGACCCCCCCAGTCCACAAGCAACCATTTTAAAGGCCCTGGTTCTGAGGTGCTTGTTGCAATTACAATTTTTGTACAATGTATATCTCTCTATCTCTCATACACTTACACACTCTCCCTCCCTCCCTCACTCGAGTTTCTAAGTTTTAAACACTCAGAGAACATCCTCCATCCATTGAGTAGGCAGTTTCGACTCAGCCTTTCTTCTACTTCCTGGCAACAATAATCTGTCCTTCCGTCTCTGTGAACAAGCTTACTCTGGGGGTGTTTTATGCACTCGGCTCGCAAAAGGAGTGAAGGAAAACAGCACGTCTCCATGGTCTCTCCGTTGCTTTAGTTATTTAATATTTATCTGCCCAGGCCTCTTGCTGCCTTTTCCCCCAAAACACAGCCACCTGCAGACCAGGACCGGCCAGCCTCGGAGCAGCCCTAGCTCAGGGAAGAATGGAGCTCATTTAGGCTTCCAGGAAAGGTGGAAGTGCGGCCAAAGCAAATGATTCGACTTGGAATTTGGCCACACTTAAAGGCTAATTATAGGGGATTATGAACAAAGTGAGCGGTGTGCTCTTGCCGGCCACTGAGTTATCAGTACAGTAGATTCCGGCGTGTGGGTTTTCCAGCCTCTGGAGAAGGATGCCCCTGTGTTCCAAGTAGCACGCTCAATTGCCAATTGCGTAAGTTCTGGGGAAAAGGATGTGGAGTGAAGGGTCGGCGGCTGAAATCTGTAGGACTGGAGATGTGAGGTCCTTTGAGCTTAAGTCTCAGAGGGGCAGTGCTGGCTGGCGGCAGGGGTTAGGAGTCATGCTGCAGCTCCATAAACTCTTCTAGCCCACCCCCATCCTACTCTGGACAGTTAAATTCTTACAGGTGAATTGAAATCATTTCTATACAGGTGCAGGAAACGGAAGGGACAGCAGATGGGACCGCAGGGGCAGCTCTGTGGCTGTTCGTCACAAGAACGGGGCCTCTAGGGTGGCAGGGCTGGGAAGAGAGAAGGAAAATGAGGAAAACAATAACGATAACAGGCAAAAAAAAATTTTTTTTTCTTTTTCCTGTTTCTTATAGGCATCATTTTTCATTGGCCAAAATGTTCCCAAATATTCCCTGTCCCAGCTCATGGACACGGCCTTCACAGGCTCCCCAGTGCTGGTAATGGGCCAGAGGGAAGCCATTCTCCGCCTCTTCAGCTAAGCCATGCATTGCATCGCATGTGAGAGCGCATTTTTGTTTGTTTGTTTTTTATCAAAACCTGTGATTTCTCTCCCTTGCAAAGTCTTTATCTGTATTCATAGACGGTCGCAGAGCACATAAAAATTAAAAATCTTCTAACCCACAACTTAAAAACAGTAGCTCGCCTTTCTCCCATCTGCCCAGATGACACAATACATAAAAATTCTACTCCCTGTCATCTGACTTTTCAAACACGGCAACAGGGAACATTCGCTGACCTTTGCTTATTGCAGGAGGCATAAGCGCCGCTTTCTAGACAAGAGGAGAAAGGCACAGGCAAGCAGGAATAGCCTGTTCTTCTGCTCGTGAATCCGAGGGCAGTGCTTCCGTCTCCCCAAAAGACAGGAAGAGATGGGTCGGCTTGGCATGTGAAGGCATCATGAGGAAAAAGAGGCGCCGAGGAGGCTCACCTCACCTAAGGGGTTTCCTAGCTAAGCCCGTCGGAGGTGGAAGCCAGGGCATCGGAAGATCAAAGTCCCCAGCTACACAGCGAGTGAGGTCAAGGCCGGCCCAGGACACACATAAGTCCCTGTCGGAGGTAAAACTACAATAGGACAAAATGGTGACCCAAAAGTTTAAAATACTGGCTGGCAAGAGGCTCAGTACAGCACTTGCGGCAGACCCTGACAACCTGAGTGTGATCGCAGGAGCCCACCTGTAAAAAGTGAGAACAAAGTCCCACAAGTTGTTTTCTGATATCTGCATGCATCCCACCGCATGTGTGCACACCCACATACACGTTTACATACATATAAATAAGTAAATAAAATGTAAACATTGTAAAAACTCATCATAAAACTTAAAATGCGCTTTTTGTGACTTTTTCCTAAAGACTTAAAAACCACCATCAAATATTATAATTTTTGCTGTTATTAGTCGTACTTTGCACTTGCTTTCATAATTTTAATTGCCACTAATCTCAGAACTGAAATGCTTTTATTTTTACTTATGTTAAAGATTTATTTTTAATTATGTGTAGATGCATGTGGCGTTATACAGGTGGTTTGAGCTGCACCGAGGATGCTGGGAATCAAACCCAGGTCTTCTGCCAGGTCAGTGAGCACTCTTCACCACTGAGCCCTTGTGAGGCCTAAGGTAACCCTGTAGGCACTACATGCGGGAGGACCAGGTAACTTCCCGGGACGATGGGAATTGTGGGGTTGGCAGGCTTTTTTATTTTAATTTTTCGTGGAGGCCTTCTTTAGTATGTAGTATGTCATAGTTAACATTTTTGTGCTTGATTTCTGGATTCTGGTTATGGGGCACCCTGTCTGGGCAGGGAGGATGTGATGAGGTCTATGCACCCCAACTCAGGGCAAAAGGAGATGGCCCATGGCCCACTGGTGAATTCTGGCTAATTGGGACATTCGGCCAGAATCACCAGGTTTTTAAAATTTTGTTTTGTTTTGTTTTTTTCTTTAGCTCTCTCTGAGAATGCTCTAGTGACACCGGGGCCAATATGTTCAGAGGCTCGGCACTTGGATGTCCCTCAGCAGGGCTCAAACACTTACGCTGTACCCCAGATTATGGTTGTGCCCTGTGTCTTCACTCTTGAAAAAAAAAAAAGGTACTTTTCTTTCTTTTTTTTTTTAATTGCAGTAACACATAGTTGAGAGACTTTAAACTTCTTTAAGAGGAAATTTTGGAGTGTCACAGAAAATTTAAATTAAAAAAAAAAAAACTGGATTTTTTAAAGGAACAGTTGTTAAACATATTTACATTTATAAGACTATGGAACATTTTAAATTTATAAGATTATTGTTAGATTGTCCTTATTAATATGTGACCTTGATAAATAGATAAATAAAAGGCTAAAAATTAGGGCCGTAGCTATGAACACTGAACAGTAAACACAGAGGAATTACCAGCTAGTTGAGGCACCAATATGAAAGCCAAAGGCCCCCTCGCTGCTGACGTCAACGATGCCACCGATGCTGTAGTTTCAGCTGGAAGCAGTCACAGAAGAGAATATGTTGTCTCCTATCCCCTACAGGCTGAAAAGCTAAGTCAAAAACAAACTCGGCATAGGGGACAAAATGGCTACTTATAAGGCCAACTGGCATGCTAGAAAAGTGAGCCTAGATTTATCAACTGGTAGGTTCACTAACTGAAATAATTCCTCCCTGAGTACCATTAAGATGATGGTTATTAGATCCCAGTATAAACAAGTACCCATCACAGAGTCAAGGATTTGACCCAGGATACAACTCAACAGGGAGAAGGTATGGCCCAAAGTTACCCTGTAAACTCCACCTACCCATGGACCACATAACCTCCTGGAATGCTGGGAGCTGTAGTTCTTAACAGATAACATAGCCACATGGGAAAATACTGTGGCCTACTGGTTTTATCCTTAAAAGCCCCTACAACATGTGTGTCCCTAGCCCCTCACTGGGAATTCCAGGGAGTAGCCCTGACTAAAGTCAATCCTGGTCAGCATTTAGTTAAAGCTTGCTTCAAATTTGAATCAAAATGATGAAACTGGTTTTTCTCTTGTAAGTCTCAGAATTAATACCATCTCTCCGGCCCTTTAATTGTTTATTCATTCCTTCCTTCAGTCATTCATTTATTTGTTGTTTGTTTATTTGATGTATATGGGTATTTTTGCCTTCACGTATACCATATACCACGTTTATGCCTGGTGCCAGAAGCTTTAGAAGAAGGTGTCAGATCTCCTGAGAATGAAGTTACAGACGTTTGTGAGCTACCATGTGGTGCTGGGACTCAAACCTGTGTGCTGTGTGCTGTGTGCCAGAGTAGCTAGTGCTCTTAACTGCCGAGCCATTTTTCCAGCCTCTGCAATGATTTTTATAACTGTAAGTGGAAACAATTGCCTAGGTTTTATTTTTTTAGTCTTCTGTAATAAGTTTATTGGCTCTCCTCCCTCTCTCTCCTCTCTCTCTCTCTCTCTCTCTCTCTCTCTCTCTCTCTCTCTCTCTCTCTCCTCTCTCTCTCTCTCTCTCCCCCTTCCCCCACTATCTCTCCAAGGTTTCTCTGTATAATAGCCCTGCCTGTCCTGGACTCACTTTATAGACCAGGCTGGCCTCAAACTCACAGAGATCTGATTGCCTCTGCCTCCCGAGTGCTGGGACTAAAGGTGTGCTCCACCACCGCCCTACCCTTATTCTCTGTATTTTACAAAATTCAGACCTGGAAAAAGAGGTCCTGACAATTTTGCTCCCTACACACATCCAAACATGCAAAATAGCAGGATGTTTTTTCACTGATGCTCTCCAATATTTCTTCAATTACAGCATACAGACATGGGAATCACCCATCGCTGCGGCGGAGCACTGCAGGGGAGCACTATGGCTGCTCTTAAGACTTTCCATAATCACCCGCTTTGCTCTGAGACAAGCTCTCGTGTGGAAGGAGGTCCTCAGGGGAGAGGGGCTGTGCACCTCCAACCCCCCAGGAGATGTGAAGCCAGGAAATGGCACATTGGGTGAGAATAAGTTCTGCCTCCTCCCAAGTCTATTTGAAAGCACTTTCCACTTTAAATATAGCAATAAAATACCAGCCTCAAAATGTCTGATAAGGATAAAAGCAATAGATCCAAATCCAATCTAAATCTGACACTGCCAGGAACAAGTATTCACATTGGTAAGTCCAAGCTCATTTATGGGGCCATAAATGGGTGGGCCAGCTATAATTTGGGTATTAAACTTGTAAAATATATTGATGGTATGGAAGAGCTAAATAAATAATTTACTACAAGAAAATTGGAAATCTTTACGCGGTACTTAATTGACCAGTTGGTGTCCTCGATTCTCGATGGTCCTCGTTTTTCGTTGGTGTCTCTCACAGGCTTTGCTTTTTCTTTTTCTCACTTGAGTTTAATTTCTCTTTGCAAGTGAATGATCACCAGTTAGTGCATTTCTGAAAACACACGGTTTCCATTTAAAATTCTGCCACTCCATTACACACTTTTGGCAATTTCGGTTACCTTTTAGGAGGATAAATGTAACCCATACTTGTCCGTCCCTGGATTAGACAATTTTCTACCCATCCCTAAAAAGCCTTCTAAACACCGCATCTCTGATCTTGCTCTGAGTACAGAATAAAGCGTGGTCCACGAGGGGCTGTTCTTCTGCTCCTTTTTGTCTGCTATTTTGGGAATCTGCTGAGTGAGAAGAAAAAACAAATGATCTTAGATGCTCTGTCGTTGTCTGCAACACATCTGTGCCAGCCTATGATTGGGAAGTGAAAGGAAAGGGAACACAGAGAGCTCAAATTCAGGCGAGATCTGTGTGCAGGTCGCCAGGCAGTCAGGAGGACAAGGAGATTGCTTGGGTGGGCTTTCAATTTATTTACCCAAAGAGTTACAGCGTTTCAGATGCACATACAACGACTACCCTCACATTTCAGAACCTTGCGTGCCTTTCATCGTCCACAACGTAAACAGGACAAGCGTTACAATGACTAGTCTTGGTAACAGTCTAGATGAGAAAAAATGGAGGTTTGGGGAAGCTGGGATTTGCACACAAAGTGTTATAATTAGGCTGCAGCTGGGAGCCCGGGTCCGTGGGATCCCAGATTGACTTTAGCGTAAAAGGGTCAGCCTGGTGTTTTCTCTGCAGGAGAGATAGCAAAGCCACCTCAATCAAGCTGACACTATGGAAACGTCTCGGCGCCTCAGCATGAAGAATGGGAGCGAGGAGAGGTGGGTGCTGGGTTTGATTCTAGCTGGGTTTGACTGTACTCCTCTGCTCTAGGCCCTTCTAGAAACAGATTTGGGCTCCCCACTGGCTTTCCTCGTAGCAAATGGAGATCAAAGCATCTGAGAAGTGAAGCATGGTGGCACGTGACCGTGATCTAGCACTGGAAAGATGTAGGAGGCTCATAAGTTCAAGGCTGATCTCAGCTACATGAGTTTGGGAGAAATCTGGCACACCAGACCCTGTTTCAAAACAGTGAACCAAATCCACAAACACGCAAAGAGAAGCAACTGAGGTAGAATATTCCTCAGTTCACCTCTGCTGTATCAGAGAACCTGATTCTCCCCGTTGATATTTCCATTAAAAAAAAATTGTTTTTTTTTTTTAAAAGTCCAGCAACCTTTTTGGTTCTCCAGAACCTGAACACCTGGCATCTAAATAAATAACTGCCTGGGACCAAGGGGTCCCTTTAATTAGGCTGGTCTAATCAAAGCCAATCTTGTGCCACATGGACTATCAAGAGGAGAAAATGCCCCTGAAGAAGATCAAGGTTTCTACAAGAGGAATGTCAAAGGGATGGGCAGAGAGACTGCGGGCAAGGGATAGACCCCTCTGCGCTTACCTGCGCGGCTCTGCTAGCAACAAATTCCAGAAAAGTCATATGTCATGGAGCAGAGAGACAAACACACACTTTCAGTTTAATTAGAGGAACTAGCTACATTCTGGGTGTTTCCGGAGCGAGTAAGCATTGCCTTGCTGTGCTTTTCAGCGCTATCCCTGCTTGCCTGTGCAGCTCCCACCTGGCCTCCTCTAGATCACTCTCAGGAAACCCAGAGGCTTGGGAGACAGACTTGCTCCCCCAGAGGCCCAGTTTCACTCAGTATGAGACTCCATTTGTCAAGTTAGAGGACACGGAAGTGAGCCATCTAGACGATGGGATACCAAGAGGAAAGGAGGACCAGCATTCATCAGTGTCCTGGAAGTGAGGGTTGGCAGTCCATAATACTCACAAGTGTGCTAACGGTTCATCTATCTGTAAAATGTTTCTTAGCACCCTAACTTACTTTCCCCCACCCCCACTGCCTCACTGGAAACAGTAGGAGCACATATGCAGATAAATACGATTCTACCTGCTCACGCCCACAACCTTACCCACTGAGTTGTACTAGGGAGCTTTGTTTTGTTTTTTTAAAAAAAAAAATTTATTTATTTATTATGTATATAATGTTTTGCTTGCATGTACCCCTGCAGGCCAGAAGAGGGCACCAGATCTCATTATAGATGGTTATGAACCACCATGTGGTTGCTGGGAATTGAACTCAGGACCTCTGGAAGTGTAGACAGGTCTCTTAACCGCTGAGCTATCTCTCCAGCCCCACTAGGGAGATTTTAAAACCTGGAACATCCATGGTATTGTAATGACACAAGCCCCTTCTTGCAGCAGGTGACACATTGGCCCTTATACCTGGCCTGACAGTACATAGGGGGACCAACTATGGAAACAGAGCTGACCACATGGGGAAGGTGTGCTTAGAGAACAGTGTGTAAAATGGCACTCACTGGGGGCGCGGGGAGGAGACACCCAGCCGCCTTCAAAACCACTGTCAGTTTTTCAAGACAGGGTTTCTCTGTGTAGCCTTGGCTGCCTTAGACTCACTTTGTAGACCAGGCTAGCCTCAAACTAATAGAGATCCTCCTGCCCCTGCCTCCTAAGTGCTGGGGTTAAAGGCTTACGCCACCACACCCAGCAACCACTCTCTCTTAAATGAGGTTTGAGACTTAGTTATTCATGTGTGACTTTCAGTGTTGGTAATAGAATTTATAAGCCTTGTGCAAAATGCAGACTCCTTCTTGAAAAGTGAGTAAGAATTAGGAGACAGACACCAGAACAAAGTCTTTAAGCACCACATGGCCCCACACTTGAGAAGCGAGCACAGTACCGCTGCTCTCTAGAGCTCGGCCAAGCTTTCTATTGCTTTTGTCTGTTTCTGGCTCAAAATAATATTTCTCTTCCAAAGCTCTCAAAATATAGAAAACTAAGCTGTTACGACATTAAGAATTATTTGAGGGCTGGAGATATGGTTCAAGGAGTAAGAACACTGGCCATGCGAGCTGAGGACCTGAGTTAGGATCCAAGTACTCACGGGAAAAGTTGGGTGTGGCTGTACACCTGCCCAGTATTCCCAGAGATGTGGAGGGAAGAGATAGAGGGAGCCATGGAGTTTGTTGGCCACTAGTCAAGGCTCAGCTTCCACTGGGAGACCTTGTCTCGCAGGCATAGGGTGGGAAACAGAGCAGGGCACTCCGTAACCTCCTGTGCCTCTGTGCTCTCTCTGTCTCTGTCTGTCACTGTCTCTCTGTCTGTCTCTGTCTCTCTGCTCTCTGCCTCTGTCTGTCTCTCTCCCCCCACTCCACACCCAGTTTTCATCAAAGGAGCAGAGCCTAAAGGCTGAGAGGCATAAACAACCGTGTCTGTTGGTTTTGCTCTGGAGTCAGTCTTGATTTGATTGAGCTTTGATTTCTAAGTGGCTGTAGGTGAATCCCTGAAGCCTCAAAGGAAGAGGTGGGCTTTTCTTAAAATAATTAGTAGTTGTGATTATTAACAGTTCAAGAAAGCAGAGTTGGTTGAGAGTGGGATTCCTTCAAGGATGTCGTCTTACGGTTAAGGATGTCTAGGGCTATCAGATGGAGTTGTCTTCTCTTGAGCCAAGGTGGCAGTAGAAAACTTTAAAGTGCTTACTCCTTCACTTATTTTTTTGGGGGGATAATATGCCTATTGTTTTTAGAAAATTCCAGAAAAATAATTGCAGAAAAAAAGTATTCATTCAAAGTAATAACACAGTTCTTCTCTCTTTCTAGATGTTTTTGAGGCTGGGCCCCGCGGTCTTCCTCTGTCCCCGCAGGGCTGGCATTCTACATAGGCAGCAAGCCACCATGCCAGCAGTAAGGACTCAGCATTTCAGTCTTTCCCACAAAATTTCTTTCTTGCATATGTAAATCTCATAATAGTTCATCTACAGTTTTATATTCTGCTTCCTCCTCTGTCTGTAAATACCACCTCTTCAAAATGTGACAGTTTAATCTGTGTTGGGAAGAGATGTGTCATAATGTTTCTTTCCCTGCGTTTTAGAATTTTAACTCAAAACTGCACTGCTCTGGATTCCATCTGCACACCCCGAGGATTCCCTCTTCAGCAAGGGGGAAGTGTGCTGAGGCCCACTACTCTGTCCTCTTGATACCCACACCTTACTGGACGCCCTCTCCTCTGCTCTCTACATTCAAGAGAATCGAGCCACTTTCGCTCCATGGGTGTGGCTGAGATCCTCTCCAATTCCAAGTATTATCATACTTTCAAATCTTCAACAACTTGATGGGCCCAAAATGGTCATGTCTGCAAGATTTTCTTTTGTGTCAGGATTGAATGAATATGTTTCTATGTTTACTGAGTATTTGTATGATGCTGAGCTGGAAGCTCATGGAGGTTTGCATTTTATCATTGAGGAATTTGACTTGCATGCTGTATTTTTAGTCATGTTCCCCTACATTGTCAAATCTCCTAATTAATATATGTCATATACATTAGGCGGTTTCTATAATAATAGGTATTTGTTGTTACATTTATTTATTATTTATTTGCATATTTATTTATTTATATGTGTGTGGGCACATGTGCCACGGTGTGTTCGGACGTCAGAGGATAACTCAGGGAGTCAGTTGCTTCTTTTCTTTCACCATGTGGGTCCTGTGAATCAAAATCAAGTCATCAGACTTGGCAACAGGCACTTTTACCTGCTGAGTCATCTAACCAGCCCCTATAATAACATATTCTTACAATTAAACCCATACAGGACATACATTATGGAACAGTACTGGAAAGATGGAGACATATTTAGCAAACATAAGCACAGAGGGCTACATTACCATCCATGGTGGTCACTTTAGGCAAGCCTGTCTTCCTTGCAAATTACAGCAATAGTTCCAGGCACCCGACCTTCTATATTCTGTATTCTCCTGAGAAGCCATGGGTATTTTCAGGAAAAGTTTTGGGTTTGTTTGTTGGTTGGTTTGTTGGTTTGTTTTTGGATTTTTTTGTTTTTTGCCTTTTGTCTTTTGCTTCTCAGTGTAGCTTTGGCTATCCTGGAACTCACTCTGAAGACCAGGCTGGCCTCGAACTCACAGAGCTTCGCTTGCCTCTGCCTCCAAGTGCTGGGATTAAAGGCTTACACCCACTACCACCTGGTGCAAACTTTTTTCCATTATTTTTCCTATGTTAGTAGGAGAAGGTGATTTTTGTTTTATTCTGTTCCTTATAATTTTCAAAGTTTTCATCCTGACCACTTTACCTCCTATTATCTCTTTTACAGCAAACAATAAAAACAAACACCTAGTGATAACTAGAATAAGTCCATAATAGTTGTGTTCAATCTGACTTAACAGAACTGAAGTTACATGTTGAATTAATTATTTGACAAGTTACAAATGAGCTGTCTAGGCCCTTAGCCCCTCTAGTTTTGTGTAATCAAGATCGTAGTTGACTACATGTAAAACATAGCCGGGCAGAGGTTCCCACAACAACGTGTTGGGTCGGATAGACTTGAAGCTTCGTCTACATGGCCTCATGGTTGTGTATGGCTCTGGACATTAAAGTTTCTGAACCTTAATTTTGTGTGCTTAAAGCAGGAACAATAGCTGGGCATGGTAACACACAAGCCTTCAGTCCCAGCACTTGGGAGGTCGAAGGAGCTTAATCTTTGTAAGTTTGAGGTCAGTCTGGTCTACATAATGAGTTCTAGGCATGCTAGGACTGTGTAGTGTGACACTCCCTCAAAAAAATATATTTAAAAAGGCACAAAAAGTCTTACTAATAAATGAAATGGAATGGTTAGCAGTGCCATAGGCACACAGTAAGTGCTCAACAAATGAACATCATTATTGTTAGTCAAGTAGGTACCAAGCCTGCTTCTGCAGTAAGTTGTGTTCAGGGACTGTGATGCATGTTGAGACTTCAGAGGTCTTATTTTATGTCCCTTCTGAGGAAGTAATGTCAAGTAGCGGGCACTGCATCACTGCTGTCCTTGTCAGGGGTCCTGTCTGAGCATGCTGCTTCTTAAGCACGTTCATTCCAAATTATGTGACATGCCCAGGAGCCATTTTTTTTGGGTAGCTTGTTCCAACCCCATCACAGATGCAGGGGACACTAGTTGTTTTCCCTTCATTTGCTTTCATCTTTCTATTCAAGTTTGGTGACCACAAATTGGGTTGAGATAACTAATTGGAAGCTGCTGTGCTGAAAGCAGTGGACCCAGGTAGCTCCTAGGTAGATGTGTATCCTGTGTCCATCCTAAAGTCTGTGCTGTCTATCAAATCGGCAAGAAACTGACGACCCTAACGCTGGTCTGGAGAAGCATGGATTTTCCATTTCTTCCAGTGTGGTGTTGGCAGACTGTTTGTTGTCTGGAGGGCAAGTTAACAACAGCAAGTTTAACCATCACAAACCACTACGAGAGAGAAGAGGCAAGTTATGGAAAACCTAGACAAAATGACTTCTAGAAGGCGGAGACTCATTGTCCCACATGAAAGGAAGTCTGGAAGTGAAAGCAAGAGCTATAGCTCGCTAATTGAGTGGTTCTATGAGCACTGGAGTCCTATCACTCTTCCTTTCTGTTCCACCATTTCTAACGTGTTAGGGTCGCCCTCGTGATCAGAGCACGGCTGCAGCAGCTCCAAGCATTAGAGACTTGTTTTTCCAATGTTCAAAGGGTAGACACATGAATGCCTCCTTTTTGTGGCTCCTCTATTGAAGAAGAAGAAAACTTTTCCAGAAGTCTCTTTGTCTGCCCTTCTCTAAAATTTTCCCTCACATGGCTCATTGACTAGGACCATATCATGTGCCTATTCTAAATCCTACGACTGGCAAGGAGAATGGAAGTACATACTTGGCTTGGAGCTAGGGGAGGTTTGGCTGCCTTTGAAGCTTAGGCCTTGCCGCATTCCAAAGCAGATGTGAGTTTGAGGAAGATGGTGGGGGTGTTGCAGCCAGTGGAATCTGCCATCCTCGTTAAGGCAATGTTTTCAGAGTTTTCCTTAGCATAGCATATGGGGGAAATTTTTCAATATTTGGGGGAAATATTGAAGAGAGTTGAACAACTTCAATATGGAGCACAGTGTAAACAATCATTACATTTCCTTTAGCTTTTTGGAGCTACAGTCTCATTATGTAACCCTATCCGGCCTGGAACTCCTTTGTCAGTCTCTTAGTGCTGGGATTAAAGGTGTGTTCCACTGTGCCCACAGCTCCTTTCCCCTTATATTCTGTACTTCTGATAAGGAAATAACATACAAAGCATTTTAAATGATAATAATATCGTTTAAACTCGGTGTGGTTGTGCACACTTGTAACCTCCAGAGCTCAGGAAATGGAGGCAGGCGGGTCAGAAGTTCGATGTCATTCTCAGTTACACTGGGGGTCTGAAGGCAGCCTGAGGTACATGAGACCCTTCCTAAAAACACGACATGAAAGGTATCAGCTGTGGTGGGATGTTTACCACTCTAGTTAGGAATGGGACCTGGGAGAACGGAGCCAATAGGTGAGGTAGACTAAAGTCTCATGCAATAGTCAGCTTTACTCAGAGCGTCAGACAGTTTCTACTCTGAGGGTTAAGAGGAGCCACACGAGTAAAGTGTCCAATCACAAAGGCAAGCTGCACTCGGCACAAACACGTTTTCCCATAGAGGCTTATAAAGAAATAATCGGAATGTAAATACTGAGTGGTCTGAAGTAAACTCAGTCCTATCTGCTACACTTGGGAGGAGCGCAACAGCCGGATCCAATTTCGTATTATTGAAGACACTGAGATCACAAGATCTTGTCTTGGTTTCTTGGAGTGTCCTCTCAAGCATTCAGAATTCTCTTCTCACCACTCCAGTCTGGGACCAAGTTCCAACAGAGATGCACACTTTTAATTGCAGTACTCTGGACGTAGGGGCACGTGGTTGTCCATGAGTTCAAGGCCAGCCTGGTCTCCGTGGTATGACCCTGGCTCAAAATTTAAAAGCATCAAATTGTATAGAGCTTCCAAATAAGACCTTTTGAAATTTTAAGATGAGAAATCTGACCTTCTTTTGATTTTGTTTTCCTCTATTTTGGATTTTGTTTTTGAAAATTTGAAATAGCTACATGAACTGTGGATTAAGACTGTTTTTTTTAAACTGGGTGATGGTGGTATATGCCTTTAATCTCAGTACTCAGGAATCAGAGGCAAGCCTGAGTTCTAGGCTAGCCTGGTCTACAGAATGAGTTCAAAGACAGCTCAAACTACACCAAGAAGCCTTGTCTCAAACAACAAACAAATAGCCCTCCCCAGACTTTCTTTTAATTAATGATCTCAAGTCACAAAGAAATATGTTGTAATTAATTAATTAATTACTTTTTGTTTGTTTGTTTTTGTTTTGTTGTTGTTGCTTTGTTTTGTTTTTTTGAGACAGAGTTTCTCTGTGTAGCCCTAGCTGTCCTGGATTTGCTTTGTAATCCAAGCTGGCCTTCAACTCACAGCGATCCTCCTGCCTCTGCCTTCTTGAGTGCTGTTTGTTCTTAATTTAGAAGATAAACTAAACATTTTCTACAGTTGCAAATCTGTTAAGAAACAGGCCATCCTTTCTTGAAATTTACTTTATTAATAAAATTAGGTTTCAGATACATGTGAAATTTTTTTATTGCAAGTCTTCTGGAAAAGTGACAACATTCTTAAATATATGTGGACATCAGTATCTAGCCTGGAAGATGCCACAATGGCACCTTAGAGGCAAATGGACAGAGGTTTAGGAGGTAAAAGGAGAAGCCCATTCCTGGCTCACCCTGTGCTCTGCGTCAGTTTTCACTCCAGTTCCAGTGCGTGCCTGGGAGATGAGGGGCACCAACAGCTGTGCAGCTCACAGCCCCTGCTGCGAGGCAGACGACGGCTCAGGAGCTTCTTGCTTAGGGAGTTTGTATGAAGTAGCCAGAGGTGAAAAATGAGAAGGCATGTGAAAATGTGAAGGTTGACAATGACAAGAATTGGATGTACTGAGCAGAGCTGTGCTCCAGCATGCTTACATGTCCATTTTTTAAAAGTTCACTCCCCAGCCTGGCTCCATGTGGTAAGTACTGCTGTTGCCCTATCTTATAGATAAGAAAAACTGAGGTACCACATGTTAAATAATTAGCTTAAGATGAAGAAACGGAAGCAGAGGGCACCACGTAACTAGTCTAAGATAGAGTAGTTAATCAACAAGTCATGGGTTGAAACCAGGTGATTTGGCTCCAGACAGGAGGTCTCAGTGACTTCCCTTCTCTGTCTTTTGTGTCCTGCAATTCTTTCCTCTTTCTCCAAGTAGGTCCAGCCGACGCCCTGATGCCTTGTAGTCTCCTGACCTTACCCCCAATCCCTCTCTCTAGTTCTGATCCCTTCGGTGCTCTTCAGTGGAAAACACGCCCAGGAGGCTCTTTGTTCTTTTACTTCAGGGTTTTTCATCTCTACAGATCCACGGAGATGAATTTGGGGGTAACTGTCCCTCAGGATGCTTTTCCAGGTCATACTTCTGCAAGACCAGCAGGAATCTCCCCGCTCCCTCCAGGCAATGTGTTTTCACTAATCAGTTCCTTTTAGGTTAAAGACTCAGTGTGTCTTTTATTCTAGGACTTGCTAGAAAATTTCCCAGTGTAATCAGTACACGAGATTTTCTATTGCTTTGTAGCTTTTCTAGGTTAATTTGCATGGTCTAGTCGAAGTAAAGAATGTCAAACTAAAATCCACAGTCAACAGAACCTGTCTCAAGAGCTTGGGGTGTGTGTGTGTGTGTGTGTGTGTGTGTGTGTGTGTGTGTGTGTGTGTGTGTAGGAGTGCTTCAAAGGCCCTGAGAGCAATGAGGTAAAATCCAGGTGACCCAACTAAGACAAATGCCGTTGCTGCCCTAAAGTCTAGAGCAATTTTGGGCATAAGATTGGGGAACAGAAGATTGGGGAACAGAGACAGGCAGTTTCTAGCACAAGGCAACTGCCATTGTTTGGTCTCTCTCCTTCAGAGCTTCTTTTCACTCAGGATGGCTCCTATTCACCTATTCCGAGACCTACTCTGGCATTTTGGGAAGCTATGTTAGATTCTTTGTCAGCGTGATGAATACCTGAGGGAAGCAAGGTGAGGGGATAGAATGTCTTTGGGCTCATGGTTCCAGAGAGGTTTCAGCTTCAGGCTGGCCAGCTCCATTGCATTGGGCTTGGAGGGAGGCAAAATACTATGGTAACAGCAGCTGTCTAGTGGTGGTAGAGAGAGAAAAAGAGAAAGTAACAGGAAAGGGATGAGGGAAGTATGTCCTTCAAAGGCACGTCCCCGGTGACCCACTTCCCCCAGGTGGGCTCTCCCTTTCACGCTTCTACCTCCTGACTATCCACCCTGTCTGTGTCCCTCAATGGGGTGAGGTCATTGATTCGGAGCTCTTCTGAGCTAATCCTCCAGGCTAGATCCTCACAGATACCCGCAAGTATCCTCTACTAGTCTGCTGAATTTTTCCATCCAACTGAGCTGATAAGATGAACTGTCATGGATGCATTCTTTTTCCTCCCCAGATGGATGAGGATGAAGCGTTTCTCTCTAGAACTCCTCGAGAACTTCCTATATTCGCCCGCTTGGCTTGCTCTTCGTCACCCCCAAGATCGCAGGTCCTAGTGAGCAATGACCTTACCTCATCCTCCGCTGGTCCCAAGTCCTCCCTGGCGAAGGCTCTGGTTCGTAGATATTTGATAAATATTGAGTAAAAAATGAATGGGGCCCTATGAGCGTGGACACTTTCCCCCTTGTTTGTGTACTTTTTCATCCCTGTAAGAGATGGCTCAGTTTTACTTGTTGGCGAACATAATTGGAGCATTTTTTTTTCCCCTGACTTGTCTCTTTTAGTTAGGGGGAACCTGAAAAATCAGGAAGTCCTTTTAAAGAAAGCCCAGAGCACCCCTCCCAGCTTTTAGCAGCTCCAAGGATGCTGTGGGGGCATAGCACGCCCCAGCCCCCACCTCCTTCTCTGCTGCTGTTTCCAGAGCCTGCTGGCTAGGAAAGAACTGAAGAGGGAAAGGAGCTGTGCTACCCAGCACACTTTCCCAGCCAGGTTCCTGCCAGGCCTTTCTTCCCCCTACAATTTCCAAGAGATCAAGCCGGTGGCTGCTTCCTGCCCCCTGCTAAGCTGGGCCTGGGGGCTGATGGTTTTACTGTTCTCCAGTAAGCGCACAGAGAAACAGCTGCCTGCTCAGTAGCTGGAGGCCTCCTTTAAATTGAGAGGGCTGGGGCAGCACATTCCACAGGCGGTTGGAAACGTCTCTGCCCTGGGCTCCTTATTATGAAGTTACTGTGGCTCTGGCCTAGACAAGGAACAAGGCAATGGTTTGGGATGTCTTTTGTTTCGTGCAGCCCATAAAAACCGCAGCCTGGCTGGCCTCTCTGGCCGCACTTGGTTTATGCAGATGGACAGACCTGCCACCCTGACAACCCCAACTCTAGGCTCTCATTAAGTTGGTTACCTGCCAGAGGGGACTGTGTGTGCATATCGCCCCCCCACACCCTCAGGACGTGCTTCTCGGGCCATCCTCTTGGAGAGGAGCAAGAGGTTTCCAGGGCGCCAGCTACCTGTAGCGCTGTGTGGCATCCCTCCGGAAGAGCTGCAACTGAATTGAGTGGCAGGCTTTTCTGTCTTCGAGGTGACTTTTATGGAATAGGATGGCATCTTAACTTCCCACGAAAGCCAGTACCAGAGGCTGAGAAGTTGACGGTGGCATGGAGACTTTTCATTCTGATTAAGCCTCTGGCGACTCTGTCCAAACACGAAGAACAGATGGATTGTAAATGAGTTCGTAGGACACCCCCCCCCCAAACTCTGCCCATACAAAGAGGCTCCTGGTCTTGGTGGCATTTTTCTCTTGTGTCTGTTTAGCTACTTTGAGTCCTAATGAGAGCCTTCAGGGGCTCTGGCTGACCATGGACGCCAGAGAATAGGGATAGGAAAATACCCAGGGCTGTTTTGACCTCTTTCAACCCCAATTTGCCAAGAGGAGGGCAGGAGGCAAGGCCTGCTTGAGTCTGTGAAGGTGCCTGGGAGTAGAAGAAGAACCATCAGGGCGAGCTCCACATCCCCTTCCACCCTGTTGTGAAGTACCACCCAGCAGGCACGGCCCTGTTAGTGGAAAACTAGAGGCTTTTGCCCTCATCTGGATGTAATAGCTTATGTCTGTAACCCCAGTGATCGGGAGGCTGAGACAGGAGGATGCTGTGTTCAGGGCCAGTCCAGCCTATATAGCAAAGACTCTAAAAAGAATAATAAATTCTGAACAGTGGGCAATTATTAAGCGAAGAAAACATCTTTTTGCAGAGCTCTGTGTATACATAGTTATCCATTAGACATCCCAAATGGTGGACAGTCAGTTTGTAAACCAGCCCGTACTAACCACAGGCCTAAGGTGAGGAAAGGCTTCCCTAATGAGTAGCAAAGCAGTGAGAAAGATTCAGATGAAGAAAACAGACGTTCTAACGTCTTTTGCTTTGGATGTTAGTATCAGTCACTCAGCCCAAATGGGAGTTTGCATGCATCACTGCCACGGGTATCTTCAGATTACAGAACTGATTCTCCAAGAGCCCGGATGGACTCTGCTACAGTCATCCGTGTGTGATAGCTCCACTCGCTGTGACAGGATTGCTGAGGAACTGTTGCTTTATACTTCTGCACAAGGCGCTTGGGGTTTCCGGTGGGAAGAGTCCTCTGCTTGAGCTGGGAAAGGGAAGTGGTTTTTCCATTTCCTGAAAGCTCAGGTGGCTGTTGTCTGTGCTCTCTGAGCTGTGGTTGCAGCCGCTGGAGGAGCCCTTGAGCTGGTGTAGGTTACAAAATGTCACAGACTTGTGAAGTCAAAGATCAGACCGAGGATTGTGTGGAAACGTTTAACACCAAGCCGTGAGGTGTCTCTGGGCGTTTAGATGGGAAGATAGGGTACACCCTTTAAAGAAGCATGGTGAAAGTGGGTGTGGTCGGTGAACACCTTTAATCCCAGAATTTGGGAGGCAGAGGCAGATGGATCTCTGTGAATTCAAGGCCAGCCTGGTCTACTACAGAGTGAGTTCCAGAACAGCCAGGGCTACACAGAGAAACCCTGTCTCAAAAAGTCAAAAAGGGCCCAGCAGCGGTGGTGCATGCCTTTAATCCCAGCACTCCGGATGCAAAGGCAGGTGGATTGCTGTGAGTTCAAGGCCAGCCTGGTCTACAGAGCAAGTCCAGGACAGCCAAGGCTACACAGGGAAACCCTGTCTTGAAAAACAAACAAAGTCAAAAAGGAGGAGGAGGAGGAAGAGGAGGAGGAGGAGGAAGGCAAATTACCTATCCCACAATGGGAAGCAGTCCTGATGCCCCTGAGGACCAACAAGGCACAGACCAGCCAGTAGTGAGCTGGAGGACAAGTGCCCTTGTCTCTGCACACGGGCAATGAGGGGTCCAGCATCCTTGTACATGGCACAGAATCAGGACTGTGTAGCTGGTCCCTTCTACATTCATATCAGCCCCGTGTGGCCAACTATTTTTAATGGTGGCCAAAGTGGAGCGGAGGGAGATGAAGAGAAGGGCTTCTCCACACACCCCTCTTTGTTATGGCCCTGTAACCATTGAACCCCCCAAAAAACAGAAACATGCTGCTGGATGCTGCGCGATTCTTTAGCACCCCTTAGCCTGAGCCTGAGCTCGCTCACCTCTGGGGAAGCGGGATGGCTGCTAGCTAGCACAGAACCTTCACACGGGAGGACCTGAGACGGGATTTGTTGCTTTCCTATGCGATCCCTGCAATCACACAATGTGATCTCTTTCTGTCTTTTTCTATAAAGGGTTTTTTTTTTTTTTTTTTTTTTAATTTTAGAATGATGTGTATGTGCCTGTCATGTGGGCACATGTTAGCCCAGGTGTCTGAGAAGGTCAGAGGTGTCAGGTCCCCATGGAACTGGAGTTATAGGTGGCTGGGAGCCACCTTATGTGAGTGCTGGGAGCCACACTTGGGTCCTCTGCAAGAGAAGTGTGAGCCTCTAATCACTGAGTCATCTCTCCAGCCCACAGTGTGATTTCTTGTTCTTGCGTCTCTTCCCATATACAACTAACTACTCCAAATACCAAATTTCCTGGTTAGCTAGACATGGGTGCCAGTGCCCCCTCAACACCCCCACACCCTCCACACACAAATTGCCAGAGCCAGTGCACCCCCTTCCCCCCCCTACACACACCACACACGAATTGCTGGAGTCTTCACACTGGAAAATGAATACTTCTGTCTCTTACAGTAGAAGAAAAAAAATGCATTGACGTTTGCCACCGAGAACTATTATGATACATTTGACCCCATACCTCAAAACCACTGAAAATGGCATTTAATTCTCACAGCACCCTAAGAATCTGCCAGCCTGGGGGTGGGGGGATATGGTTTAGACTGTGTCGGGTCTGCCACCTGAGCTTTTGCTTTTATTTTAACTGTGGTGTTGGTAAATGAGTTCCCATTTCCCGCTCAGTTCTCCACTGCCTATAACCTTGAAACTTGATTTGCTATCCACCAAGAGACCTGATTTGCAACTTGGCTACATGTGATGGAGAGAGTGTGTGTGTGTGTGTGTGTGGTGGGGGGTGCATTACAGTCTCAAAATGAGCTTGTTTCTCACCAAGCAGAGGGGAGCTCTTCCTGCGACCTTGCTAATGCCACCCAAGGTGAAGCCGTTGTGTGGGGGGGTCCCCTGTCTCTAACTGTAACAATGACCCCCAGTGGATTCTGAGCAGCGCATTGTCAGTCATCAGATGTGGTCTCTGCTCTGAAGAGTTTTACTAGCCCCTGGAAGGGCTCTGCTTTGGCCATCTTAAGTCACTTAGGTGAGAAGGCTGGACGGTATTTAGCTTGGCGAGATCTTGGCTGAGAGAGTACCCTTAAGTAGACCAGGCTGGCCTCGAACTCACAGGGATCTGCCTGCTTCTGCCTCCCGAGTGATGGGATTAAAGGCGTGTGCCACCATGCCTGGCTAAGTAGAAACACTTTTAAAGAGACAAGTGAGGGACCCAAAATTTTTCACAGAGAATGAATATTCTGTCCTGATGCTGAGAAACCACACTGTAGTTTTCATATTGTCACTCTGATTTTTCTATAAGAATTATCGACCCTTCCTTGTTGTTTCTTTTTTCTAGTGTTGTTTCCAGTCTTCTCAATTGGCTAACCTTAGAATTGTGATAAAAGCCAAGTTTGCTTGGGGGCAAATCCAGTTCCTTCAGTGCTGCCTTTCACCTCTGCCCCTCACTGCCTACATCCAGGAAACAACTTCAGTGACTTGCTCCCAGGGGCCTTGGGTGAACATACACTTGGCCTTCTGTCAGCTATTACAAAGCCACTAAATGCCTCAGTTTCTCCATATACATCAGTGATAGGATAGTTATCCTCCTTCGATCAGAAGGGTGTTTTGGTGACAAACACTAGAACACCATAGTCAGTTGCTCTAAACATCAAGGGCTGAAGGCCAGAAGAGGAAGTCTCGGGGTAGTGGGGCAGCCTTTCTCGGGGTTCCATCTCAGGGTGGTGGGTCAGCCTTTCTCGGGGTTCTGTCTCAGGTTGGTGGGTCAGCCTCTCTCGGGGTTCTGTCTCAGGTTGGTGGGTCAGCCTCTCTGGGGGTTCTGTCTTGGGTTGGTGGGTCAGCCTCTCTCTCGGGGTTAGGGTTCCTCTTCCGTCCTTTTTGGCCTGTTACAGATGGAGAGAGGCATCTGCAAACTGTCAGGGACCTTGCTATTCAGGATTTTGTTTCAAACCCTAACAAGAGGGTTTTGACCCATAAAGTTCTAGTCTTCAACTGTGAGCTTTCGTGCCTTCAACTCGCTGGCATGTATTTGACGTGGCAGGAATACTTCCAATATCCAGATAGAGTACCGTGTGGGACACTGGGGAGAAGATCTGGGGTAGTGAATGCTCAGAAAAGTGACCAAATGTTGCCTCTGAGAGGAGGCAGGTGTTACATTAGCAGGCAGAACTGAAGCTGTCTGCCCAGAGGCAAAGCATATCCAGAGATGTTAGGTCACACCATCTTGGGTTCCCTTAGAGGACAGATGCATAGACCAGCCAAAGTGTACTCCTGTTGGTGGCCATCTTCTAGAAATCTAAAGCAAAGGTCCTCAAACTTGAGCCTCTTAGAATGCCTGTGGAGGCTTGTTAAAACACAGATTCCTAGTCCACACACCATGCTACAGTACAGCCAGGTTGGTTGGCCTTCCTTCCTTCCTTCCTTCCTTCCTTCCTTCCTTCCTTCCTTCCTTCCTTCCTTTCTATTTTTCTTTCTGGATGTATCTTATTTTATTCATGTGAGTATTTTGCCTGCACATATATATGTTTATGACATGTACATCTGGTACCTTTGGAGGTCAGATCCCTTGAACCTATAGATGGTCATGAGCCATCAAGTGGTTCCTGGGAACCTGAGTCCTCTGCAAGGATGGAGAGTGCTCTTAAACACTGAGCCACCTCTTAGATCCCAGTGTCAGAACCTGGTCTCTTTGCATCGCTAATGAATTTCCAGGTGCTGTTGGTGCTCCTGGGCCAAGGACCACACTTTGAGCAACACTTACCTCAAGATGAGTGATGGAGGATGCTTTGCAGCACTGAAAACAGCAGTGCTGCAGACTCTGATGGGTCACTGCCTACTCCATCCTAGCTTGTTTACTCTCAATAACTTCCCTAGAACTATTAAGTGTCCTGAGTCGTCCATCCATGGAGGGGGGCCTTTTTCACCCCACAGGTAGAACACCATATGAGAGAGTTATCAACTTTCAAGAGCTCAAGATTTTGTTTATGTGCCTGTTTAAGTGAACCTACTTTTCTATTCTTTTCTTTTTTCAATCAGGATCTCATATAGCTGAGGTTGGTCTCAAACTTGCTACATAGCTGAGGCTAGCCTTGAACTATTGATCCTTCTTCCTTCAGATTGAAAGTGCCTAAGTGCTGAGGTTACAGGCATGTGCTGTCATAGCCAGCATTCATGTGGCTGCTAACTCTGAGGTCCTATAGGTCTCCTCTTTGCCCTAGCTATTCAACAGCAGAACACAAGGAAGTCATAGAGAGAAGCCCTTCACAGGGTCAGGGGTGTAGTGGCTCTGAAGAACTTGTAGCTATTGGGCACTTACTTACAGACTTAACAAGATTTCCTGCTGGCATGAATGCCTTCCGTTAAACATCATTTCATTTGAAAAGATCTCTTGTGTGGAAACTGAGAATGTCTAGCCACTGTCTGGGAAGGACAGGTCTTCAGGCATTTTATCTCCTAGAGAAAAATCACTCTTGATTTATTTCTCTCCTCTTTATTTCAACACTTGAAAAATAACATTTAAAATCAGGCATGGTACCACATCCCTGTAATCCCAGCACTCCAGAGGCTGAAGCAGGAGGATCAATGTGAGACCAGGACCAGAGGAGGAAGAGGGAGGGAGAGAGGGAGGGAGAGAGGGAGGGAGAGAGGGAGGGAGAGAGGGAGGGAGGGAGGAAGGAAGAAAAGACAATTAAGGAACTGGGATGTAGGTCATGGTAGGACACTGCCTAGAATGTGGATGCTACCGCCAGCACCACAAAACAAATAGAAAATGAGTTGTAAAAACTTGAGTATAACCTGGAAATAACACTAGAAACTAACATAGTGGAACACACACATAGAGCACATAGATACACACATAGAGCACATAGACACATACATATACAGACACATACACACACATAGAGCACATAGACACATACAAAGACACACACACATAGAGCACATAGACACACATACACAGACACACACACACACAGAGCACAGAGACACACATACACAGACACACACATAGAGACATAGACACACACATAAACATACACACATACACACACATAAAGCACATAGACACACACACCTAGAGCACATAGATACACACATACACAGACACACACCTATACACAGAGCACACAATTAAACCAAACCAAACCAAAAAACCAAGTCTGTGTTCCATGAAAATGTCCGGGGCTACTTTCCTATTATTAACCCCCAACAATTATGTCTACATACTTCTGGAAATTCTCCAAGCATATTAGTACAGTACATATACTACATGTGTGTGTGTGTGTGTGTACATGCACACACTTAAAAGAATTTTTTTTCTGGACATCATTTATAAGGACACCCCCATAGATTACTGAGCTGACCCTCTGGAGCCTCCTGACTGCAGAATTCTGCACATCTGGACAGTGTTGGGAGCATCTTGATTATGTTGGCAATTTTCTTAAGATTTTTTTTCAACTGGAATTGCTGGGTCAAAAATTTGAATATTCCTACTTTTGGCAAATTGCATTATAGAAGTTGAAACAATGTTCATCCCTGCAACGATGTCCATGAATGCCAGTGTTGAGTGGGGTGTGGTAGCCCACGCCTGTGATCCTAGCCTGGGTGTCGGCTAAAATGAGATCATGAGTTTGAGGCCATCGTGGGCTATGGTGTGAGCCGTTGTCTTAACCCAAACCCTAGTGCAAAACAAAACCCCAGAGTGCAGTGTTTCCCTATGTGTCAGCCTCCAGTCTGTGGTCAACCTTTGGAAGTTTTGCCAAATAACTAAAAGACATCACAGATTTGGATCTATATTTCATCCTTCTGTCTTGGGTGTCATTCAACACTGTCTTATATTTATAATACCGTTTGCATTTCTCTGAAGTTTATTTATAATTTCCCAGTCCTGAAGGAAGGTTTTAATTAGGAATGAGGAAACACGGGGAAGGGGGGGGGGAGGGAGGGAGAGGGAGGGAGAGGGAGGGAGGATGGGAGAGAGAGAACAAGACACACAGAGAGACCATCTACAAAGCAGAGGGAGTTTCAGGAGCCCCAATTTAAAAAAAAATACTCTTTAAATTTTCTCAGCCTGACATGATGGTGCATGCCTGTAATCTCAGCACTCAGGGAGGCAGAGACAGGTGGATCTCTGTGAGTTCGAGGCCAACCTAGTTTACAAAGTGAGTCCAGGACAGCCAAGACTGTATATAAAAACCCTGTCTCGAAAAACCAAAACCAAACCAAACCAAACCGAAAAACCATTTCTCTACTGGTGATTGAACTTTCCCCTATAGTCCTATAAGGTTTTTTTTTTTTTTCAGGCCAGAACCACCTTCCCCCCCCCCTTTTTTTTCTTGCCATGCAAGTTGTAAAAAGCTTTAAATATTTTCTTATTTCATCACTTTTTTGTTTTGTTTTTCTTTCTTTTTTTTTTTTTTTTTTCTTCTTGTTTTGGTTTTTTGAGACAGGATTTTTCTGTGTAGCCTTGGCTGTCCTGGACTCACTTTGTAGACCAGGCTGGCCTCGAATCACAGAAATCTGCCTGCTTCTGCCTCCCTGAGTGCTGGGATTATAGGCCTGCGCCACTGTGCTAGGCTTCATAATTTTTGTTTTTATTCAAAGTGTTTTATACCTGACTTTTTAAAAGTTTAATTAGGTTAATTAATTTAGTTAATTAGGTGTGTGTGTGTGTTGGTTTTGGTTTTTCAAGACAAGGTTTCTCTGTGTAACCTTGGCTGTCCTGGAACTTGCTCTGAAGACCAGGCTGGCCTTGAACTCAGAGATTTGCCTCCTTCTGCCTCCCAAGGGCTTGGATTAAGGACATATGCCACCATCACACAGCTTTGCATTTATGATTATTTTTTACCCAACTGAATATTTTTTTCTGTGAAATAAGAGTTTTCTCACTTGCATTTATTAATGAACTATTTTTAATCTTTGTTGTATTGTCTAATTTTGTGCTATGCATTTGGTTCTTCTTCTTCTTTTTTATCTTTTGCTATGCAGCTTTCTTTTTTCACAGGCTGTGCTGAGGGAATACACTTACCCCTAGTTGCTAAGGTTGGATTCTGGCTTTGTTTTATTTTGTTTTGTTTTTGGTGGTTTTTTGTTTGTTTGTTGTTGTTGTTTTGGTTTGGTTTTGGTTTTTGGTTAATTGGTTGGGTTTTGGTTTTTTGAGACAGAGTTTCTCTGTGTAGCCCTGGCTGTCCTAGGCTCACTTTGTAGACAAGGCTGGTCTCCAACTCACAGAGATCCACCTGCCTCTGCCTCCCAAATGCTGGAATTAGAGGCATGTACAACCATGCCCAGTAGTTTTAGTAAAGTATAAAGTTCTTGACTTGTCAATTTTAAACAATATAGTTTGTCACCTCACTGTAAAAAAAAAAAAAAAAAAAAAAAAGATTCAAACGAACAGAAAAACTTCTTGTGCCCATAGTTTTCTGGGGTTCGCATACCCCCTGTCAGCCCCTCACATCCTCCTTTCGCCCTCTTCACATACCACACCACCGCCCTGTGGTGAATAGTCATCTCCGCTATAGTTTGGCTCTTCACTACACTTCATGTGTGAAGCTGCTGTTTCTTTATGGGCTTATTTGCTTGTGCCCAGTTCCCTTGCTAGACTATTGCAGACTTCGAACAACCAGAAAGAGCTGACACAACTGCATGGTAAGAGCAAGAGTTCCAAAGACCTTTGCGATCTCCTCCCCTATCTTGCTTATTTTGCAAGTGAAGATGTGAAGGACAAACACATCGCCCACCCCCCACCCCCTCGCCCCATCACAGAGCCAGTGGGTCAGCCTGCCTCACTTCACCCAGGCTTGTTTCAAGACCCCAGATCCCCTCAACACACACCACAACAGACCTGCATTCTAGCACCGAGAGAGGGTCACTCAGAGAAGCAGTACGAAGGACACTTTCCAGGGAATCCACTTGTTATCACTCAATACCTTTTTTTTTTTAAGGACATGATGCGTCGATAGCTTTATTAATACATTACAATGTAAAAGAATTATCACTTCATATGCCCACAACACATTACAGATGTATTCTGAATTTCTGGACCTTAATTGAGGAAGAAGCCTGTGAGGGCAAATGCCTGTCTCTGTGAGTTGAGAACCATGATTCTAATAAGTGACAAACTCCCAGTCACTTAGGATGGCAAAGAATTGATTCCAGAAAGAAATCTGTTTCCTGGCAACCGGCTCCGTTTCTCCCTGAAGGGCGCTTTGAGGGAAAGTTCAATCAATGGAAGGGTCAAATGTTTTCTTTTTCCACCGTCCATTTTGCATGTAATGACTGCGCTGTGTGAACTCTACAGGGTGCTCTTCAATTGTTCAGAAGATCTAAGGTTCTCTGGTACAAACCCATGTGCTGTGGGTGAGAAATTACTTCAGCTGAGTTTATTGGCATTTCTTAGAGCATATGAGTTCAAAGAAAATTATTACAGGTAAGAGCTCTGTCCGTTAAAACAGCACCGTATGGATTACATAGTGATATATACGTTCAGAGAGACAGCCAAGAAAACCTCGTACAGATCACAATCACACAATTTTCAAGGACGGGTCTCTACCGTGGGCTGGTAAATCTTGCTCCTGACTCCACAGCCAGCTACTTGGCCCTGATTATTTTTTTCAATCTGACCGAATTGTCTCTACTTTAAATATATGGGGGCAGTGAGAGGCTTGCTGACATGAGGAAGAGTCTTGCTTTGAACCTGGACTTCTCCGTGACCTGAGAAAGCTACTTAACACAGACAAGCCTTGCTTCCTGTAGGCGTGGCTCGACAGTACTGTAGTGTTGGACGGCTAGAAAGTTAGACGGTAAGAGACTTCAGTGGTATTATATGCAGGACTCTGCTGCTCGGTAAGTATGGCCGTGACACGTTATTAGCTGTCAAAGACTGGCCTGGAAGTCTGGGACAAACAGGGTATGGTTAGAGAGATGATGGGTCAGTTGATGGAGGTCCACTTTGTGCCAGCTCTCAAAACTTTGTATTAAAAAATAACCCACTAGGTTTTTTGGACATGGATGTCCAGTTACCAGATTTGGGGGGGAAAATAGAATCATCAATAAGCAAAGAGGAAACTTCATGTTTTATGAGGTGCTGGTCAACTTCATGGTTGACTCTGGAGCTGTGTGTGTGTGTGTGTGTGTGTGTGTGTGTGTGTGTGTGTGTGTGTAGTGTGAGAGCTGTAAGTAACTAGAAAAGATGATAGGATTATTCTTAGCCAGGGTAATAGACTTTGGGTTTTTTCCTTGCTGTACAAACATAGACTCCTAGTCCACGGGTCTTCAGTTTACCTTTTAAACTCATATTTATAAGCTAAAAAAATTGAGAAAAGATAGAGTGATATAATAAGAAACAAACATTGAGGGCTCATGAGATGGCTCAGCAGGTAAAGGCACTTGCCATACAAACCGGATGATTTGAGCTCAACCCCCAGGACCTGTCCACAGATTGGAATGAGGTGACTTTAAAAAAATTGCTCTTTCTGAGTGTGGTGGTTCATACCTTTAATCCCAGTACTCAGGGGAGGCAGAGGCAGGCAGATCTCTGTGAGTCTGAGGTCAGCCTGGTCTACAAAGCAAGTCCAAGACAGTCAAGGCAACACAGAGAAACCCTGACTCAAGAAACAAACAAACGAAAGAAAGAAAATTGTTCTTGCACTATGGCACACACACACACACACACACACACA
>OU015744.1:147023893-147042003 GCA_907169655.1 Acomys percivali | reverse complement strand
ACACACACACACACACACACACACACACACACACACACACACACACATACACTCAACCTGGAGGATAAAAAGAGGGAATAAAAATATAAAAATTAAAAGTAAGATTGTTTTTTTGTTTGTTTGTTTTTTCAAGACAAAGTTTCTCTGTGTAGCCTTGGCTGCCCTAGACTCACTTTGTAGAACAGACTGGGCTCAAACTCACAGTGATCCACCTGCCTCGGCATGCAGCCGGCCCTTAAGAGTAGTTGACAACAAATCTCTTGCGACTGGACATTGCTGTCCCCACAGCTGTGAGAAATAGACTCCTATGTTGATAAGCAGCCTAGCTTGTGGCAGTTTATTACAGCAGCTTCAGGGGACTGGCACCAACCTTGAGGGCATATCCAAAGGTCACAGAGACTGTCTGACAGGCTGTCCCCAAGCAGCAGGTAGAGGAGAATATATAATATGGAAACCAAAAACTCATCCCAGGAAATCAATGTTAAATCTACCTAACAACCCTATGGGCTCTCCCTGCCCAGCCGTTTCCTGTGATCTGCCTGAGTTTTCATTCATTTCTTTTCCCATACTGTGGAGATGTGTTGACGCTCACTTCCTCGAAATAGTTAATCTTTGAAAAACAAGATTCCAAATAGGAGGTTTAAATGGGGGTAGGGTGGGGGTGGGGAGGGGAGGGGGCTTGGGGCACCAACACAGTCTGTGTGCAGGTCATTTAAGAGCCCAGGCTCATCTTTGAAATATAGATTAGCCAGAGAGTATGAGTTCAGCATTTCTATATAATGTTGTTTCATTGATCCTGCTGGCCAACTGGATGTGGCTTCAGACGGATACCTAAAAATTAGTTTTAAAACTTTCCCATCTTTTATTATTTTATAACCTGTCAGAAAAATCAATGACTGATTCTGCCCCCCTTTCAACGCTCAGTCTCATAGGAGCTGCTGTTTAACCACTAGGAGGTTGCTTCTCTCCCTTACAGGGAGCAATGGTCCAGCTCAGATGAAGGGCACCATCACAGAGAGCCTTGGATTCATGGCGTTAGAGTCACATCAAGCAGCTCCGACCTGCCTGCTGGGGATGCTACATCTTGGGTTTCTTTCTTCCCTACAACAGGCAGAGAATGGCTTCCTTAAAGCTAGGGAGAAGTCAGGAATGGCAGGTTGGTATCGGAGGAATGTGGCCATAATTTGCACTTGTCAGACATCTTGACGTGGTCCTTTAGGCTGTGAAGAACAAACAGTTTCTCCCAATCTTGCCCTCCTTCTGCACACATGCACATGAGGTGCATTCTTTCAGGGGGAAAAAAGGCAGAAAAATTTTATTTTTCCCTACTTCTTTCTTCTTCTTAATTGACAAGTATTTAAAGAGAAAAAGACACGATTAGCGAATATGCCAAAGAGTTATCTTATTTTCTCCCTTGTGTTTTCTCTATTTTGTAAAATCTCTTCTATGAACAGGCATTGAAAATATATATATATATATATATATATATATATATATATATATATATTATGCAATGTCACTAGCACAGCACTGAGAACCTATGGTGAAAGAAAATAGAGACTTTAATTTCAGTGCCCTGCTATCAAGAAAATGACCAACTTCTATAGCGTGCATGACTCATTACTTTAGAATGGTCAGATTCACCCTACAGAACAATATAGCTCCTCCCATGGAAACTTAGTAGCCATTTATATCCAAGAAATGGGGGTGGGGAGAGAGGTGAGGGGAAATGGGGAGCTCCGAGTGAGGAAGAAAAAAGATAAGGGGGGAGGAAGCGTCAGGACAGGGAAGTAGACAGAGCGGGCGGTGGCGGTTGAACCCCACCGAAGTGCTGGCCTCTACAGGGAAATTCCAGCTCAGCTCACGCCCAGGTTTACAGCAGTCAGTAGCAGCCCAGCCCAGCACCTTTCACCCCTAAGAGTATCCATGCTACCTTCACGTTATTCTTTAAATGGAAGTAAAACACTTGTTATCTTTATGACACTGACGTTTAATAACACCAAGAGGCCTCTGCAAGACACCTCCAAGTCACTGTCTTTGCTGTGTTAGCTGTGGCTCACAGGGCAGGATATCAATTACTTGTCTGTCTTTACACTCTCTGACAAATTGTACCTGAAAAACCAACAGCCTGGTTGTCTAGCTATCTGCCGGGCTCCCCAGATCTTCCCCTAGCCAAAGAGGCCAGGAAAGTGCACCGGAAGACGGTGGTGTGCTTAACACTGTGGTGGGGGAAGCCTATTAGGAGTCACCTTGAACTTGAATTTACCTGACATATTAACAAAGAACACATTCAGCTTGTACTTTCCGCCTGCCTTGTTGGGTCTGGAAACTCAGTGAATTCTTCTTTATTGCAGCTGCGCAAACTCAACACAGTTGCTTGGTTTTTCTGAATGGAAAGAAACTTTCTTCCCCCCCCATCCCTCTCCCTCCCTCTCCTCCTCCTCTTTCTCTTTTCTCTCTCTCTCTCTCTCTCTCTCTCTCTCTCTCTCTCTCTCTCTCTCTCTCTCTCTCTCTCTCTCTCTCTGTCTCTCTCTCTCTCCCTCTCTCTCTCTCCCCCCCCTCTCTCTGTCTGTCTGTCTGTCTGTCTGTCTCTCTCTCTCTCTCTCTCTCTGTATTCCCATGGCATTTGGTTTGAAATGTCTAAATATCTAAACATCCTCCTTTCGAGCACTTACAAAGGGGGTAAAATGAAGCCCTCGACGCTCACAGTCACCTCTTATAGTGGACAAGATAATTCACCTCTCGGTGTGCTTACATTACCCTTGAGACTGTAGTGGACTGTAGGCCTCGTGTCCTGCAAGAGGCCATGCAAGGATCCCCAACACAGCCCTAGGATTAGTAACAGTCATCTATATTTTTTCCCTTTTTTTTTTTTTTTTTTTTTAACCACAGCATCTCACTATATAGCCCTGACTAACCTGGAACTCTCTATGTAGATCAGGCTGGCCTCACACTCACAGAGATTTTCTTGCCTCTGTCTCTTGAGCAATGGAATTAAAGATGTGTGCTACCACATCCATATTCCTGAGTGTCTGTTTTCTGCTGAGGACCATGCTGAACACCAGCAATAGAAAAGGGAGGGTGCTTGGAGCTTACATTTCAGTGGGAAAATAATGTCATAACAGTAATAATGATAGCTACTGTTTATTGGGAATATGATATGCATTATCTTAATTGATCTTCATAATAATCCTAAGAGGTAAGGAAGACTATTCTTTCCTAGGAGAGGAATCTGAAGTTGAAAGGGGCTAAAGACGTTGAGCACACAACATGGCTGCTAAGTAACAGACCAGGGTTCAAATGAGCCAGCAGGCCCCAAGTTCTCAGACTTAAGCATGTCTTTACTTTGATGGAATGTGGGCTATTTTCAAATAACAACCATGGCTCTAAGGAACCACTTGCCCCTTCACACTGTTCTTAAAGGACCATCTCTTCGGTCTGTTTCTTTTATCCAAGTACCAAGGTCTTTAAACATGATGAAATTCAACCACCCAATGAAAACCACTTTATCTAGTGGTCAAGAAAACAAGTCACCATTGAAAAGAAAATTCTACATCATACAGTGTTGGCCGCCATGCTGGGAGAAAAGTACACATCTACCTACCATGAGCCAATCACTAGGGAAAGGTTTAATTGGTTAATCATATGAATTACAATCACTTAATCACTTTAAGCACCACCAGCCAATTAGCTCAGACTTATGAGTTCTGAGGTAATGGTTATGCAAATGTTTGCCCCACTACAGTCTATTAAAAACCATATTTTCTCTACCAGGATGACAAAGACCCGTGGGTGGGGACGGAGAGGAAAGTGAACATTTATTTAGTTGAAACTTTTTTCCTGTTGGTTTATAATGAAGCATTGAGTGGGAAGGGCACAAAGCATAACTGTTTCTTTATCTTACTCAGTGTGAGGGGGTCAGAAAGGTCCCAAGGGTACTGCAGGAAGAGCCCACTAAGAAAGCTAGGAAGTGATTGCACCATGACCACAGGATCTGAGTAGGAATGGCTGGCTTTGCTGAGTGACCAGTGTACTCAGCTGTGTTACAGATAAGCAAATCAAGGGACCAACGTGGAGATGTGACCTTTGCTGCTGTCTTTCTCTGCCGGGCAGCTGTGCATCCCTCAGAACTGCAGGAAGAATGCATGAGCAATAGCGATAGCCCTGTAATAGCAAGGAAGCCCTGGGAAGCTCAGGTCCCGAAACTCTGAAGATCACATGGACACTGGTTACATGGGAGATGTGCTTTGGCCTCGTCGGTCGAACGCACAGTTGGCATTCAAAGTCATCTCTCCATTTTCCAAACAGAAGCCTACATGGGCCAAATGGTGCAACTTTTTTTGTTCATTCACTTAATGGTACCCATGGGATTTTGTATATGCCAAAGGCCAAGTGCAGAACTAGGCACACAGCACTGACCTGCATAGTACTGTAGACTGCAGAGAGGAAGGGAGGCACTGTGCAGGCTGCCACAGTCATGGCAACTTCCTGATGGGAGAAGAGGCGTGTCCGAGGAGGAAATGGCTAGACAGCAAGAAGAGGGAAGGGGGTTTGAAGAAGAAAATTGATTAGGCAATGTAACGGCTTAATAGGCTACATTGTTAGTGTCTGTTTTTAATACACAAGGAATTTATCTCTTCCAACTTGTTAGTTTTAATTGCCTATAGGAAGCAGCTGGCCCTGGGTTACCTTGTGTACCTCATGTACCCACGAAGTGCCTTGTCCATGGTCTGGAGGCAGAAAAGTGGTCACCCTCCCTGCAAGACCTGAGGCAATGACGTGGCCTGTCCCTCTTGCCACTCTAAAACGATTCCTCAAACAGGGAAAAATGATATCGATCTAGCCTACTGGTGTTGTGAAGAAAACTGTGTTTAAAAAAGAAGGGGGGCGGAGGTAGGCGGGGGAGAACCACACAGGAACAGTTCAGAGAATGAGGAAAACAGTAACAAAAAGCCTGACAATGAGCAGGCCAAGACAGGAGAACAATAGGCGGAAATATAAAATCACATGACCAGGCTTTAAAGAGTTTTCTTCCTTCTGCGTTTACAATACTCTATTATTGACTTTAGATTTTTTCTCCCCTTGCACTTAATTAGTCAAAAGCCAGCCTAACACTCTTAACTTAGTTTCACCGGTCAGACACTAGTCAGAGTTCATCTTCCTGAGGCAAAAAGTTACAGACCACTCCATTGCTTACTTTCAGCTTTTGTGCTTACCCAGCCCATGTTACACTTATTTTTGCCTCCCTAGGTGGAAGGCATTTGTCTCTGGGGATTTTCCTACCTTCATATGACTTCCTGGGGGGCCTTGTTTCCTGAAGAATATTAGGAGACTCTTTTTTTTTTTTTTTTTTAGATAACTCAAGGTCATAACATCAAGGTCAAATCTGACCTTGACCTCAGCTGCGTCTATGAGAGGTAGCCATGTGCTGACTGAGGCCCTCCCTCCTTCCCCCCTTCAGGGTTCAGAATGTTGTAGAAACCTGGCCTGGCTTCTGTAAGTCGGCTTTGATTTCTATAACATTGAGTATTCTGTGTTCAGGTTAAGTTTCCCTAGAAGTAGGCCCATCTAGGACTAATTTCCTTAGGCAGAACAGGGAACACCAGCAGGGGAGAAAGGAAACGAGCACAGAAGAGGGTCAGAGAACGTGTGAGTCACCAGCTGCCATAGCGCCACCACAGCCAAGTCTGAAACCTGGTACAGGATATGGGTCTGCGCTTGCCAGCTGCTTTTGCTAAATAGCACTGACTCCTCTCTCCAGCCCATGGGTAACTAAAGGAAGAAAGGCAGGTAGCTCTGCTTTTCATTTTGTCATATGCCTGCTTGGCTCTTTGTAGGCATCTGAATCAGCCATTCAATGAGCGTCCATAACTTATCTCCATCCGCTGCCAGGGTTGAAAGTACAAAGATGGCCCCTTGCTCTATGCCTGTAGTCACTTTGGACCCCAGGAACAGCGGGGCTTCATGGAACACACCAACCCTAAATGAGAGGGTGGTTATCCACTATAGTGGAGCTGTACCCCAGAATGGCTGTAGTCGGCCCCCCCCCCCCCGAGAACCAGCTTGTCCCTTTAAGGACATCCTTGGACCACCCTGCAGAACGGGAGAACGGCAGCTGACCCCTTGGTCAACAAGACAACACCTTGCTCAAGGCTTTGTGAGTCTGCATCCCTCTTGGGCCTGGCTCAGTTCTTCTTTCATTTAAACCCAAAGTCAAACTTGGGGGCGGGAGTCACTGGATCCCCTTTATTCCTCTTTCCAATGTGTTGATTAAATTTCCTCTCTCTTCTCTCCACCCTTACTTGCCTCTAAAGTGACATAGTGGGACAGTGGCCAAGCCTTCCCTTTTGGACATTTGTACCAAGGGCTTTAAAACTCTGGATACATCGTCTCCTAAGTAGTCCACCAAAGGGCTGAGTGCACAGGGGTATTTAAAGGCTGACTCCTGTCCGTCATTAGTTGAAGACTTCAAGGTTATTAATTTCAAGGAGATAGCATCGCATCGCCACACCACCAGAGGCCCTTGAGTGTAACGATATGGATATTGCAGTCAGAGGTGAGCAGTGGTCTTGGGAGCACAGTGGCCTAGGGGAATGAATGAATTTCTATGAAAATATTTGTAAGTTTGCACTTGAGCGTGCCGGTTGGGAAGTACTTCAGGGAAGCAGTAGCAGCCTTTGATCGGAACCTGCCTCTTCTAGCAGCGCTAAAGGGGCAGGACTGCTCTACAGTGGCCCCACAATTGCATAGCTATTATAAGAATATGGGATTTTTATAACAGGATCACAAAGATACACCAGAGGTCAGAGGGCAGCACGGAACGGCCCTTTCCTCTTCCTTGAGATTGTTCATCAGAGGTTGGGCCCTCCTTAGAGCCTCACAGGAGAGGAATGCGTAATGCTTTCGGGCCTCTCACTGAAGATGGATATAGACTTGGGAGCCGGGGCGGGGCGGGGGGCAGGGTGGTCACAGTCCTGGCTAGTGAAGCCTGAGAGGAAGTTGAAGGTGCAAGCCTGGGAAGTGGGAATCTAGAGCAAGCTCCTCTTTTCATGAGGAAAGTGAGGACAAGCTTCCTTTTGTTAGAAATCCTAGAATCCGCTCTGAAGCCCAACCTCGGAATCTGCCTCTTCACAGTGAGGGTAACCATCACAAGCTGTCCCCCTGCGCCTGGTTCATCAACTCAGAGTGACGTCACACTTCTTGTTCTTTCAGTTTAAGACACTGCCAGCTGCATTTCTTCTCTAGGTTCATTTTATTTCTTAATGTGTATTTTGTAGACAATATGGGCACACGGCTGCAGGTGTGCCTGCACAGGCTAGAAGGCGGCACCAGAGATCCCCTGGAATGAAAGGTCGTTTCAAGCTGCTGCTGGGATCTGAATTCAGGCTCTCTGCAAAGACAGTATGCAGCCTGCTGAGCTATCTCTCCAACCCCTGGTTGGATTTCTTTAAGCTTAAGATAGGTCAACATTCCTTGTGCTTAAATAAATCCTAAATGATACAGTGTGCTAACATGGCTGATTGGTGACAAAGGTTATTACTTTATATCAAAATAACTAAGGGTGGGGCTGTGTGAGCAGAGTCTTACTGGAAGATTACCAGACTTCACGCTTAACTGCCTTGTCATCCAGCGCTGCTATAACATAGCATCACAGGCAGGTAGTTAAACAAACAATTTTTTTTTTCTTTTCACCATTCTGAAGTCTGGAAGTCCAAGATCGAGGAGCTAGCAGGATTCGTTCCTGGTGAGACCCACCTTTGTGACTTCCCTGTGTCCTTGCATGGCCATCCCTGTGTGCACATGGTCCTGGCACGGAGCACTTCTGCATAAGGCAATGTGACAGGTGCCTTGAGGTAAAGCACTTGTGTGACTAATGACAACGGAGCCAGCCATAGCATATACTAGCCTTTAATATTATATAATAAAATGTTGAATGTGTGTTTTCCAAATCATCACTTTATGGAGCTTCCAAATCATATGTGGGCACATGATCTAAGCAGAGTAAAAGAGACGTCTATACATTTTAATGTACGAGTATGAAAAGTTCATTGAGAAATTTTGTTCTGTGTTCCTTTCCACTGCTGTGGTGAACACCGCAGCCAAAATCAAGTTGGGGAAGTTTCAGCTCACACTCCATCACTGAGTAAGTCAGGGAAGGAGCTCAAGTCAGAAACAGAAGTGGATAGCCAGGCGGTGGTGGCGCATGCCTTTAATCCCAGCACTCAGGAGGCAGAGGCCGGCGGATCTCTGTGAGTTTGAGGCCAGCCTGATCTACAAAGTGAGTCCAGGACAACCAAGGCTACACAGAAAAACCCTGTCTCGAAAAACAAAACAAAAACAAAAACAAAAAAGAAAAACAAACAGAAGCAGAGCCTACGAGAGATGCTGCCTACTGGCTTGCTCTCTGGCTTTGCTTAGGTAATTTTGTTTTTATACAGCCCAGACCCATCTGCCTAAGAATGACAACACCCATGGTGGGCTTTGTCCTCCCACATCAATTAGCAATTACAAACATGTCCCACAGACATCATCAAAGACTTCTTCAATTAAGACTTCTTCTTCCAGGTGACTCCAGCTTCTGTCAAGTTGACAATAAACACTAACCAGTACAATAAATAATAGTCATAGATTTCCCATTGAGACTAACATTCTAAAATGGCTTCTTTACAACTTTGGTGTATCGCTCAAGGAAGATTATAATTATCTTTACAGATATGAATATCTCTAAAACACCAAATACTGTGATGGATTAAATGAATGTAAGAGGTAGGAAAATTGGGGAGACTTGAATGTATCCAGACATTAAAACTTATAAAAAATAAAATTGGATTTCTCAACTGTTTATTGTAGAAACTAGCAATTTTGTGTAAAAAAATTTTTGTTTAATGTAAAATAGGCCTATTAATTTATAATGTAATGAGTTGATTCTTTTTCAAATTTAAGATATAATATAGCAAATATTAAAGTCACCTGTAAATCCACTGAAGTGGAGGGATTGCCATGGGTTCAAGGCCAGCCTCTGCTACAAAAGTACCAGGCCAGCAAGATCCTGTAACCTGCACAAAACTTTGACAATTCTCAGTAATTTTAAGAGAGCAAAAGAAAAGCTTGAAATAAAAAAGTTTGGCAATTACTGGCAAAAGTTATCAAAACTTCTGAGTAGACAGAATAGGTGCCCATGCCAGGCTTCTGCCAACACCAGACATCCTCTAGCTATTTAGGTAGAGAAGGAATGCATTTAAGGCTGTGGAGCAGCTCCCTGAAGCCTGCCACCCCCTACAGCATCTTGTGAAAAAGCGGCCCTGTCTCTGGCTACGCAGTATTCCACATCAGAGACTCACGGAGGTGCCTCTTGTGGGTAGGTGGGGAGGGCACACTTGGAGCTCATAGCTGCGGCTTGGGTAAGATCCAAATGGAAACATGGCAGACACGTTGGGAGATGGGGCTCAGGGTTCCCATGAGGGTGCTGGACACAGGAAACACAGTAGCAACCGACACAGGCTGCCCTCGGTGTTCCTGAACGATCATTCTGGATGTTGGTGCTTCTCAGACTTTGAGGTCCCCGGGAATTCTGTCCAAGTGAAGATGCTGCTGCTTTGGCAGCTCTGGGAGGGACCGAGCGTCTGCATTTCTAATGAGCTTCTGGGTGACTCAGACTGCAGGCCTGAAGCACTCTTGGCAGAAATGATGCATTCTACTCCGTGTGATTGTAGCACAGCGACTGGGAAGATGTCTCTGTCAACAGCCTCATAGTGGGAGTCTCTTGCCGTGTAGAAACAGCTCTGGCCTTATTCTTGCCAGAGGTCTTTGAGGCTCAGCGTGCCTACCTTCTGCCACAGGTGACCTGTGACAGGCAGGACTAATTTCCAGCTCTGTGGAGGCTGAGGGGGAGAAATGATAGTGGGGAGGACTAGGATGCTGACCGGAGGTGAGGTGTTTACACACCTTGACCAAATTCACTCAGGGTGGGGGGGGGCTTTTCTTTCTCCCTCCCAGTAACAATGGGATGCATTTTTATTGCTACGTCTAGTTGAGATGTTTCATAAATCTGCAGGGCAAATAATTTAAAATTTAAGTTTTCCATTTAAAAAAACTGTTCACGAAGGAGGTGAAACTTAACAAAACACAGGGACTTTTTTTTTCTTTTGCACCACAAATGTGCTTCCTCAGCAACTAGCAACTTTAAAACGATCTGTCAGACTTTGCATAATTGCATCTCAGCCTCGGTGACAGCAAATCATTGCAGAAACACTTAGGCAGCACTGGCAGAAGACCACGGACCATGAAGGAATAAACTACCTTTCTACGAGACTAAAGACCCCACAGTAGCACCTGGAGGTGGGTGGGTGGATAAACTCTTAATTTGGAACTGCCAAAAGAACATCCAACAGGCTCTAGTGAGGTCGTTCCTGCCCACAAACAGCTTAGCTTTCATGAAGAGTAAAAGATCAAATGACAGAATGTACCAGCGAATACAGTATTTCCAGAGAATCATACGATCATCGCCATTTGGCTATGATAAAGGTCATTTCATAGTGTCATGTTAAATAAAAGAACTTCAAATTCTCTTGTCTTAACATAGTCACTGTCTCAAGTCTAGAGCCTCATGCACACTAATCAAGTGCTCTACCATTGAACTGTACACACAGTGTTCATCAAATCTTTCTGAATATTCACTTCAGTCCGTCCACCAAAATGAATTCCTGTGTGTGTATGTGTTTGTGTGTCTGTGTCTGTGTGTGTAGTGTTTGAAGGTACATGTGGCCATGTGTGCATCTCCAGAGATCAGAGGAGAATGTCATGTGTCCTGTTCTATCACTCTCTGCCTGATTTCCTTGAGACAGCATCTCCTAATACACCTGGATCTAGACTCTGGATCAGAAAACCTTGGTTGTTCTTCTCCCTCAGCACCCATGACACTGGCATTATACTTATGTGCATGACCATATCTGGCATTATACATAGACCTGGGATTTGAACTCAGGTCCTCATGCTTAGGCATGAAGTGCTTTAATTAAGCCATCTCGACCCACCATTCATTTTTATTCCTTAGAACTATGCCCCAAGCTTTGAAATTCAGATCTAGCTACCCATCATAGCTCTATGCTAACACACACCCTTCCTTTTATTAAGCTCATTAAGCACCGCCAGTATTATTACCTAGTGTCTCTTCAACTAGTGTGACACTTAGAGGCATGCATCCTGGCTAGGTTCATGTGGCCTTGAACAAACCGCCTAATCACAGTTTCATCCTCTGATAAAAATAAATGAAGATCGTGGTGATGGTTTCTGTCCATGAAGCTGTTGCATGGAATAAACGCGCTCAGTGCCGAAGGCAAGGTGTTTAGAGCAGCGCCTGGATCAAAGCACCATGCTGGTGTTTGCCATGGTGACAATCCGGAGTAGCATCCTCATGGCCCATCTCAATAGATGGCTTCCTTGGCCTCCTGACCAGTGAACAGACTTGCCTTCCTTCTCTATGCCCAGCCCACAAGACCCCAGGAACTGGTCATCTGCCTTCCTGCTGCCAGGATGTCATGTGCAATTATAGACAGATACACCTCCTTGATGTGTCAACCAGACTCACATGATCCCTTGCATGATCTTGGTACACAGAGAGCAGCTGCCTGCACCTGGGAGCCCTTTGCTTCTGGTTGCTGCTGATCATGTAGGAATGAGCACCTGGTCCGACTCAAGTTTTCATTCTCTCTCCTAGGAATTTAACATGTGCAACGGAGGACGTCACTTAAGCCTTGGGAGAGGGAGAACTTTAGATACAGGCTCCTTGTTCTCCTGGTATGAGCCCTCCAGCCCTTCCCGGACACTCTGTCTTCTGTTGAGATATCTCATGCCTTTCCATCAAATTCCTCCATGCTCATATGCTGTCTGGAAGCAACCAAAGGAACCACACCAGAAGTGGGGGAAAGAAAAGAAAAAAGAAAAGAAAGGAAAAATGGCCACAGCGCTGCCATCAAGCATTCCCTTGAAGGTGGACGATCACTGTAACTAGGCACTTGATTTCTCACCTTCTTTTACTTTCCTGAGCATTTACCAAGTAGCAGTTTACAATGGTCACTACTCAGGACTCCTGTGTCTTCCTTCACTTCCTCCCCCACTCAGTCATACAGAGCTTTTCTCAGCCTTCACAACATATTGGTGACAGCCCCAGGAGCCTGGGACCCCACCCCTGGGTCTTCGTGGTTGTTGATGGGTAGGAGAGCAGCCAGGGTTAAGGACCGTAGCTCATTAGAACAATGCTGTTCTGCTCACGTTCCTTCAGACTTCCTGCCTCACTCTGTTGTCTTCCTTTTATTCCTTCAACCTAGGCCTAAAGATGACATGCATCTGCCATTTGGCAAGGTTCAGGCCCCCACTGACCAAGGAGGCCCACCTCAACCTTTCTATCTCTTTTCCCTCCTACAACCAAGACTCTCGGTCTGCCCGCTTCCCACCATTTTTCCAGACACACTACTCAGAAGACCAGTCTGCAGCCTAAAGATTCTCTCACCTATTAAGAGGCACCAATAATTATATTTAACCGAGTATCATATGACCTAATTACTGCAACTAAGAGTTTTTAATGAGTGAAAAATATACACTAACAGCACACATATCTGGAACACTTACTACAGGCTGGGCCCTGTCGTATGCTCATGGACATCTTATCTGGTTCTCACAATCACCCTGGGCCATGGAATCTGCTATTGCCACTGTATGAAGAAAAAAAAAAAAAATCAAGCCATGGCAAAGCTAAAGCACTTGCCTGGTGACATACAAGCAGGGCATAATAGAGCTGGGACTCAAGAAGATTCACCATAAACACTTTGCGACCAGGACTACATTGCAATTAGGAGGTATGCAAGTGTCTTAAAAAGCTGTCTTAAATAGCACTTTTTACACATGCTCACTATGAGTCTGACTTTTTTTTTTTTTTTTTTAATGTCGGTGTGATCAGAATTTTTCTTTCTTTTTTTTTTAAAGATTTATTTATTATTTATACAGTATTCTGTCCACACATGTGCCTGCCTACCACAAGAAGGCACCAGATCTCATTACAGGTGGTTGTAAGCCACCATGTGGTTACTGGGAATTGAACTCGGGACCTTCAGAAGAGCAGACACTGCTCTTGACCTCTGAGCCATCTCTCCAGCCTGCAGAATTTTTAAATTAAAACAGCTGCTGCCCCTTAGCTTGCAATCACTGGCTTCTGTGGTGATAGCCTTTTCTTCTAATGAAAGATAGATTGTGGGAGGATAATTGACAACATGTTATAGTTTGCGTGAAGACCAGCGACTGTCTAATCTAACCATGTCATATGCTAATATTGATTAAATTTAATGCTCAGTTATTTTTTTTCAGCAAATGAGAATAAAAAAACTCCAACCTATTCATATCAATCTAAGAGGGATCTCTTATGGCATCCTAGCTGTGGGTAGAACAGACACTGTATAATGAAATCAGTTACCCTCTTCAATTATGTTTTGCTTTCTTTAATAAATTACAAGTTACAGTGAGGCTCCTAAGAGCACTGTTTGCTGTGTGGGCAGACAGCCGCATCACCGGGTAAGCCAGCAAAAAAAACCACTGTGGGGTCACTGCATCCTGGTATCATAACCGCTGTGGCTGCCAAAAGAAATTGACTGTTGATCAGTAGTAAGCTAGCGTGGGAAGTTATTTTACAGTTGTAATTACAAAGGGAAATGAAGCCTGCTTTTGCAATGCTATGAGGTTCTCTTCCTCCACCATAAGTGTGATGACTAGCCCCCCAGAGCAAACACACTGCCAGTCCAGTAACTGGTTTTATTACGCAAACATGGCACTGAAATAAACACAACTTAAGTGAGGCAGCATCTTAAGAACTGGGGAGGTGGCTCTCTGTCCCCATGGCTCCAGGTAAACCTGTCAGCATGCGGCGCAAACTGCTCTTATTAAAGTCAACAAAACCCTTGTAAACAAAGACTCATATTTCTGATCTAGTCTTTTTAGTCTAAAGAAACTAGAGTTAATGTAATAAGATAAGCATGTTACCATCAATTAATCTCTTCTGTGGACAAGTCTCGGCCTCTGCTCTATTGCTGGAAAGAGACACCATGACTGAGGCAACTCTTGTAAAGGAAAACACTTCGCTGGGGGCTTGCCCACAGTTTCACAGGTTTAGTCCCTTTCGGCCATGGCATGGAGCATGGAGCATAGCAGTAGGCATGCTTCTGGAACAGTAACTGAGAGCTACATCCTGATCCTTGGGTTGAGAGAAGGGGGAGGTGCAGGGGGGGGGGGACTGGGCCTAGCATGCAGAGTCCACTGCCAGTGACACATTCTCTCCAGCATCACACTTCCTCCAGCAAGGGCTATGCCTCCTAATCATTCTCAAATAGTGCCACTTCCTGATGACTAAGCTTTCAAATATGTGAGCCTATGGGACCATTCTTTTTTGTTCTCTTTTGTTTTGTTTTTGTGTTTTGCTTTGTATTGTTTGTTTGTTTGTTTTTATTTAATTTTTTGAGACTGGGTTTCCTCTGTGTGGTCCTGCCTGTCCTGGGACTTGCTCTATAGACCAGGCCTGCCTCTAAACTCCCAAGTGGTCTCGGATCCCAAGCTGGTAAGGGAGAGCAGGCCTCTCCCAGGCTCTGACTCTGGTCTAGGGACTATGGAGAAAGCTGGCAAAGAAAACCAGAGATGAGTCACAGGCAGATTCTTGCAAAGTTGGATAGGGCAGTCAGTCCTTCCCTTGATGATGGCAGAAGGATACCAGAGCTTAAGCTATAGGAGAGTGCTCTGGGCCACGCTGTCACCTTGATGCAGGGTCTGAGGAATAAGCACATCTCTCAGACAGTCTCTCCAGGAAATCCTTAATGCTAGGCAGAATAAATATAAACCCCATGACTCTCTCCTCAGCTGTGACACACAGTGGGCCCTGTGGCACTCAGCCTCCCTCGGGAAGAGCATTAACTATAGGCTGGTGACCTGGGGGCATTCGCTTTGGAAACGGGCACCATTGCTTTATCTCTGCTACATAGGACGCCAGGCCTACATCACCACATACCGCGTGCCAGGTGCTACCCTGTCCAGTGGACTCACAAACAGGGTTCCCATTCTCTCCACATAGATGAGAAGAGTGGAATCCTTTCATAATGCCCCCCCACCCAAACCATCTCCTCTAAAACTCAGACACAGTAATGGAATTAACCAATGGACCTCCAGCTCCCACACACTTCAGACTCTCTGCACCTCCGGTGGCCGGCCTAGGAAAGCACTTGCAGAGAGTTAGGTTGGTGTGCTGTAAGCTAACCTTCTGACCCTTACCAAAAACAAACAGTAAAGTTGTCTTTGGCTAGTCAGTATAAAACTCCCCTTTGCTTCTCTGAAAAGCATTTGGAATCAGTCCAACTTACATATCTGCGGGTCGTTTGAGAAATACATGAAGAAGTCAGTGGAGAAAATGAGGTTTCTTCAGATGGTTGTCTACAGGGACGACGGGCAAAAGAAAGGAGTACACGGATGAGGTGGTCCATGGCGAACTAGAAGGGGACGAAATCATGGCCGTCAACACCAGAGGAGGCAGTCCAGGATGATCGAACCCAGAAAACCCAAAGCCACGGGATTAAACCATAGTGGGTGGTTCGTCTTAATTATCTTGGGCCTTGTTCAAATGCACGTGCCAGTCCCCTAAGTCTGGGTTGGAGTCTGAGAGTTTGCTTTTCTGGCATGTTCTCAGTAATGCTGGTGCTCGGGCTACACTCATGTGAGCATTGCTAGAGCTTAGGGTTGAGTTTGCGTCGCCCCCCCCCCCCTCCGCCCAGGAGCATGTGTTGGGAGCTTGGTCTCCAGTGTGGCAGTGCTAGCAAGTGGTGGGTCCCTTAAAAGGAAGGGTTAAGTGAGGTCATTAGAACACCTGGGACTCTGTCCTTGCGGGCTGGCGGGTGGGTTCATACTGAATGAGCACTCAGCTGTTCTCAAGACATAGCAGAAGAGGGAGACTCACCCCTGGACTTCCGGTTCCATGTCTTGCCGTGTGATCTCTTCCAGGTGCACAACCATCCTGATGTCGTGCCCCCCAACGGTCCTATCAGAAGCCAGCTCCACGCTCCTAGACAGCCAAAACTTCATAAACTCTCAGCTCCGAGTATTTTGTTATAGTAAGGGAAATCCGGGGGGCCTGGCACTTCAGCAAAGGCTCCTCAAGGGGTAAATCCTGATTCGCTCTGGCCACATAGGCTCATGGATGGACCATGGACCTCAGCTTGTCTGATCAGGGTAAGTTCCCAGGGCTTTGCTTGGCATGCTGTCATGCACTGAGTGAAAAGAAAGCTCCGCCCCACACTCACAGCACCCACAATTCCCTTCGGTAGCAATTCTAAATGAGATTTCTCTTCCCTTTTTATGGCAAACACCGCAAGTGAACTTATTTTTTTTTATAACACAGATGTAAAGACAGTAAGAAATTAATAAGTTTGATCCAGATGAGAGCAAACATCTGCAAAAGCTGGTCCTTCTTAAAATTAACCCCTTTGGTTTGGTTTGGTTTCTCTTGGTTTTACAAAAGCAAAATATGCTTACAACAAAATATTAACTACTAAAAAGGGTAAAAAAATGAGAAGCAATATTTCTTTTTTATTCATATTTACTCCTTAGGTAGGTAAGACAAGGCTCTTGTATATCTTTCTGGAATAATCCTATTAAATGATGACCTGAGTGTCCCGGCCCACCAAGGCCAAAAGACAGTTACTTGCAGCCTCCTTTGCTAAAGTGAAAATGACTTGACATTTTAGTCACCACAGAACACATTTCTACAGTACTGGGGCCTTGTGACAACAAAGCCAGACGCCAAGACATGGTCTGGAGGACTAGAAAAGCCAGTGCCGTTCTCGGGAGCTGAACTGTGAAAGAACTTGATGATGTATGTCATCAGAGGAACAGAAACATGCCATCGGCCCACACCAGAATGTCAACTCGTTCCCTTGGAGTGACGGCGCCTGTTATTTTACCCCTTTGTATCTGCAATATTACGTACATTATTCACAGAGCATTGGGTATTGATTTTTTTTAAATTGGGAAATAGCACTTTTAACAGCTTTATTGAAATGTAATTCATATACCATATAACTCACCCTTTCTAAGTGTGCAATTCATTGTTTTCAATACATTTATAGAGTTGTGCACCCATCTCCACAATCAACTTGAGAACATTTTATTATCCCCCAAAGAATTCCCACAATCCTTATCTATAATGTATAGACATTTAACTTGTGACCTGACCCTGTATATCACCAAACATCCAGTATTAAAAATAATCAAATATCTAATAAAGATGTCACCCTAACACATCCCTATTTTCTCTCTCTAAATTTGCCTGTGCCCATCTTACAAGTAAATGGAATCATATTGTGATGGTTTGAGTAAGAACAGCTCCCATGTATTTGGGTGCTTGGTCACTAGGGAGTGGCACTATTCAACAAGAATTAGGAAGTGTGGCTTTGTTAGAGGAAGTGTGTCACTCAGGGTGGGCTTTGGACTTTCAAATGTTCAAGCCAGGCCCAATGTCTCTCTTTTCCTGCTGTCTGATAATCCAAACATAGAACTCTCCGTTCTTCTCCAGCACCATGTCTGTGTGTGCAGCCGTGCTTCCCGCCAGGACGACAGTGGCCTAAACTTCTGAAACTATAACCCAGTCCCAATGAAACGTTTTTCTTTATAAGAGTTGCTATGGTTACGGTGTCTGTTTGCACCAATAGAAACCCTAAGATGCATGTGATGTGTGCTTTTTGTGGCTTCTTTCACATGGTGTATTTTTCAGGTTGATTCACTTTACGATCATGTTTAAACACCCCCCTCTCCTCCTCCTCCTCCTCCTCCTTCTCCTCCTCCTCTTTCTTCTTCTTCTTCTCTCACTGTCTCTCTCTCTCTCTGTGTCTCTATCTCTCTCTCACTCTCTTTGTCTCCCTCTCTGTCTCTCTCACTCTCTTTCTCTCTCTCCCTCTCTCTCTCTGTCTCTCTCTCTCTCTGTCTCTGTCTCTCTGTCTCTCTCTGTCTCTCTCTGTCTCTCTCTGTGTCTCTGTCTCTGTCTCTGTCTCTCTCTCTCTCTCTCTCTCTCTCTCTCTCTCTCTCTCTCT
>OU015744.1:146992391-147010457 GCA_907169655.1 Acomys percivali | reverse complement strand
TGTGGTGTGGTGTGGTATGAGTGTGTGTGTGTGTGTGTGTGTGTGTGTGTTCCTCCCTGTAGCCTTTCTCTGCACTGAACAGACCACTGCTCTGCCCATCATCAGGTCACCTCTCGAAGGTCAGGGAACATTTTTGTCAAGCACGACACTCTTCACGCTAAATCAGATTTTACTTCTGAATTAGTTCAACAAGAGCGTCTATTATAACCAATACCACTTAACCAGGAGCCTGTTTCAGTTGCAATAGAGTGACATGACGTACAAGGACCTGATGGGCTTCCAGACAAGGTCCCGCTTCTTAGCTTCCAAACTTGTTCATTCAAAGTGTTTTGAATGTGAGGTTCACTAGCCAGGCTTTGTCCTACTACGGGCCATCAGCCCTTCTGTTCTTGCTGCTTGGGATCCCCTTCAAGCACAGACCACGTACACTTCCCATCCTCCACTGACCTCAGCTGGCCTGTGATGCTCCACCCAGGGGATGCTACCTCCAGAGTGCTCTCCCTCACCTGCCGCTGTCTCTCTTCTGCACAACTCTTTGTCACACCCTTTCCTGTTGCATTTCCTCCAGATTGTGTTAGGTCACTCAAACTTGTAGAACATTTGGGAAAAGCCTTAAAATCTTTAAGATGTGCAGCAATAATTTGTGTTTTAAAGCACCTATTCAATAAATTCCATTACAGTATCTTTTCTATACCTATATTTGTATAATTTGGTTTGTTTGTTATTTTCGAGACAGGTTTTCTCCCTGTAGCCTTGGCTGTCCCGGTGCTCGCTTTGTAGACCAGGCTGGCCTTGAACTCAGCGATCCACTGGCTCTGCCTCTTGGGTGCTGGGATTAAAGGCCTGCATCACCACCGCCCAGTCTGTATACTTTTATACACTTAGAAAAGCAAAATAATGAAATGACATAAAAAAAAAAAAACAGACAGGAATAGCTGGGTGTGGTGGCACGTACTTTTTAATCCTAGCACTCCAGGGGCAGAGGCAGGCAGATCTCTGTGAGTTCGAGACCACCCTGGTCTACAAAGCAAGTCCAGGACAGCCAGGACTAATATACAGAGAAACCCTGTCTCAAAAAACAAACAAACAAACAAACAAGACAAGAATAGTAATAGAAATTTTTTATTTAATTCATTTTTATATCTTGTGTTACTAAGTGACTGGTAACTTTAAAAAAATAACTTAGAACATTTAAGAATCAAATAGCAAGGAAGAACTTTTAGTTTTGGTTTTGGTTTGTTTTTGTTTTTGTTTTGTTTTGTTTTGGTACCAGTTTAACAAAACTGCTGCTAGAAAATGGGCTGTTAAGTAAATATGTTCAAGCAGTGTGGGTTCTGTGTTTAACAGGCATTTTATCATGTCCTAAAACTTCTCTAAACACGCATTTCTATTCTATAATTCTGTTTATAATTTTCCTTTTTTTGCAGCGTTTGTTGACTTTTTTTTGGTGGCCCCATCAGACAAAACTCATTTCAGGCAGCCCTGTGATTTTTATTTTATATCCAGTTTAACACAGTCTGAGCACAAGGTCAGCAAGAAATAAACTGAATAAATGAAAGATCATTTTACCCCCTTTCCGAATTCATTGCTTCCTCTTTACTTGGTCAACCAATAGTTAGCGACTGCTAAGATTCAGGACTGTTGCCAGTGTCCACAGGCTGGGGACGTTGACTGCACTATCCACAGGCCCACAGGAGTCAGAGTTGTTAATTCTCTAGCTCTGGGGACAGCTACTGTCAGCCCTGAGGGATTGGCTCACCTGAAGAGAGCAGCTTCAGCTAAAGTCACCTTGTTTCCTGAGGTGACCTATAGCCATTGACTGGTCCGTGGAAACTTGGCCTAATGGGTAACCGGGGAACAACTCTGAAGACCCGCTTCCCACTCTCCTTAGCATCTCTTGAGGTTGCCATTGAGACCACATCCCAGCTGCACTTCTTCTGTGATTATGCTTTCCTTTTCTGGCTTCCGGAGATGCAAGCTCATGTTCTCCTGCCTCCTAGGGATGGCTAGATACAGTCCCAACTGGAGGTGACAGAATCCCTCTGTTTCATGCGTTTCCAGAGAGCAGACTGTGCGCTCCTTGGACAATGACTTTATTATATGCGGCTTCATAATGCCGGGCCTCATGACAGTCCCTATAGCATAGCTACCTCATGGAAGTCCCTTGGTGAGAAGTTTAGAAAAATTCCGGATGCTGACAGCAGGAGTAGCAAACAGGGGACTCCCAAGTTCTAAGCCTACAAGACTGAGACAGGGGCATGCTGCCTAGAGAAGAAGTTGGCACTGGGATAGTTGGATGGCAGAGAGCGGTACATCTGAAGTGTCAGAATCTTCAAGAGAAACTTGCTATAGGCAGCAGTCGCTGCAGAGCCAGAGCTTATGCACAGAACAGTGTAGAAATGCATGCTAGGCAGTTATGGACTCAGGCAGTGGTAACATCAGGAGGTTCAAAAAGAGGAAAGTCTCAGATTTTGCTCTTTTAAAAGATAGGATCTGGTGTAACCCAAGCCTTGAACTCACTGCATAGTTAAAGATGAACTTGAACGTCCGATGCTCCTGCCTCCACCTGCTGAATGCCAGGCATGCACTATCACATCCAGTTTCTGCAGTGCTGGGGATTGAACCCAGGGCCTCATTCATGCTGAGCAAGCACTCTACCCACTAAGCCACAGTTTCAGCTGTGTTTTTTTTTTTTTCTTCTTCTTTCTTTTAAAATTAGACATAGAAGCCGGGCATGGTGGCACATGCCTGTAATCCCAGCACTCGGGAGGCAGAGGCAGGCGGATCTCTGTAAGTTCAAGGCCAGCCTGGTCTACAGAGTGAGTCCAGGAAGCCAGGGCTACACAGAGAAACCCTATCTTGAAAAAAAAAATAGACATAGAAGAGCAGAAAAGCCATCCATTGTTGGCCACCCAGACTTGAAGAGCAGTGTCAACTCTGGTCTCTAGAGGGCCAGCTTTCCTGGCCGAATGTAGGCATGCCAACTTTCATAAGCTAATTACGTAAGATCTCCTGAGAGGTAGAAAAAGGACTGACTGATGTTTCTCTGTCTCTCCATCTACATTTTTAAAGACGTCAGTAGAAAGTACGTGTGCATGTTACTTTGACTAATACCCATTTTTATTAAAACCTGACCAATACAAATACATAATTAAAGAAAGTGATAAAAAAATGCATAAAGTAAAGAAGTTAGGGCTGGAGAGAGGGCTTATCTGTCACAACCAAAAGAAAAGAAGTCACATGGACTGTGCCAAGAGCCAGTATGATGCTGCCTCTCCCGTGGTCAAATGAAGAAAGTTTCAAAAGCAATTTCTTTCTCTTTATTTGCTTCATGCTACACATAGAATTCTTGTTTCCATGATGCAAGTCTTCACAGAAGACAGAAACAGTGCATGAAGCAGGGCCAAACGTCAAGCAATAGAAGTGTGGTAAGAGCAAGAGAGTAAGAGTGAGGAGGGAGTTAGAACAACAGCATCCCAGAAAGAAGGAGGAGCTTCCAGCGCATAAGACAAAGTAAGCGAAGCGCGTGGCAACGGGCATTTTGAATGTGACGGATGAATTGGATGGTAAAATTGTCTCATAGGCAAAGAAGCGGAGGAAAGGAAGCTATGAATTCAGTTCTGGAGGTTGAACTCTGAAAGTCAAACAGACGAAATTAACCAGGGAACTATCAAAGAAATTATACAAAACCTTTTTCCACCTGAAAAAGGTTTCATGTTGAATGGGATTTATGGCTCACCATGATGAGTAAGACTGGTCAATAACAAAAGAACAGTGTCATCATATTTCAAAGTTGTAGGGGTAAGAAAAGATCGAAAACGAGATGAGGGCATAGAAGCAGGGAAGGGAGGGGAGGGGATGAGTGAGTATGACGTCAAGCCTTTTGAAATTTTATGGGGAAAATAAGTGAGCTCCAAAGCAGAATCGTCTCCCTTCTAAGAAGCCATCATGATGGATAGGCAACAAATTTTCGGGTATGGTTATTTAAGAAGTTCCTAGAGGGCATGGTCCATCAAAGGAAGTATCCTAATCCACAAACGACAGCAAACAGAATCTGCAGGACGCTAGATAGAAGGGGAGGTGCTGGTGGAACCCCAGTGATGGAGCCGAAGTCTGACCTTCCATGGCAGGAGGTCATATCTGTAACTGAAAACTCAGCAAATACAGCAGCGTGATGCCGTTAGGAAGCGGGGTTAAGACACAGGAGGAAGAGTGTGATGAAAGAAGCTCCTGAGGGAGGCAAGGAAAGAGTGGGCAGAGAGAGGGAGAAGGAGGGAGGAGCTAAAGGAGAAGGAGGGAGGGGCTGAGGAGGAAAGAGGGTGGGGCTGAGGAGGTAGGAGGGAGGGCCTGAGGAGGAAAGAGGGAGGTGCTGAGGAGGTAGGAGGGAGGGCCTGAGGAGGAAAGAGGGAGGGGCTGAGGAGGTAGGAGGGAGGGCCTGAGGAGGAAAGAGGGAGGGGCTGAGGAGGGAGGAGGGAGGGCCTGAGGAGGAAAGAGGGAGGGGCTGAGGAGGAAAAAGGGAGGGAGTAAAAGGGGGGGCTGAGAGAGAAGGAGGGGGACTAAGAGGGAAGGAGGGAGGGACGGAGGGGAAGGATTGCTGCTTTTCTTTACAAGTCTTGTGAAAGTACTTGTCTTTTAAGTTAAGCACGTTTATTGCTTTTATACAAACTAAATTTAAGTAGGCAAAAGGTCTATTAATATGCCAGAAATAATTTGTAGATTGTGGGTAAACGCAGCCCCTTTCCCCTACACTATTAGAAGTGGCCTTTCCGGAGAGAGAGCTGCCCCTCTGGTTTGCCCTGTTCCCTCTGCAAATAGTTTTTAAATCTTGGGAGCCCATCAATCTGCCAATTAGAAGAAAATGCGAAGGGAACAGCGGGAACCGGGGCTGCCAGGAAACAGTTACCGTCCCATAAAATTATTGCCTTTACCAAATTAGAATAAACCTGTCAAGACGATGTTGAAGCATCTTTATGTAAAAATCAAAATGGTCTGACTTCAACTGTCAGCTGGGCTTCTTCTAATCTGTCTATAGCACAGTCTTAGTACCAGAATCTGTTGCCAGCAGTGTTTACAGTCTGGGGAAATGCCTTTGTGGCTGGCTGGTGAGGCCAGAGCCCCTACTTTTTCCCCTGGTGGCCTCCTGGCTCTGCAGAAAGCCTGTCTTCCTTCAGCCAGCCTGGTGGTGTGGCTGCTGTTCCTTACAGGAAGCTATGAAGTGAAATATCACTGGACTTCCTCACTAATCAATAACATAAAATAAAAGCTGGGTTCCTTCACTTGGATGAGCCTGTCACATTCACTAGATTTTACAAATGTGTGTCCCCAAGGCACAGGTGAGACAATCGGTAGACTACCAGTTATTTTCACTGTAGAGTGAAAGGGCAGAATACAGCATGACTGGTAGAATCTAAGGGGCCCGGGCCTGGGAAGTGGAGGCGGGCTGGGTCACCGTAAGCCACACTCAACACCCCCACCCCCACCCCCACCACCAAAGACAACTATGGGACTGAACAAGGACCACTCCTCCCATCTTTGCAATTGGTTCATCAGGAACTGGAGATGCATAGGGCAGCATTTGAGGAAATGCTCTAGGTCTCTCCACTGGGGAATTTCTTTTGTAACAGCATCTCGAGAGATCATTATATGCTGTACAAGTCACCCACTTGGTGTAAAGTTCAGCGTTTTTAGTATATTTTCAGAGTTGCACAATCGTCACCACAATCTATTTTAGACGATGTTCATTTCCCTAAAGTCCCACACCCCTTAGAAGAACCTCCCTTCTCTCTTCCAAACCCTTTGCTAAACAGAGACAGACAGACAGAAAGAGACAGAGATGAGGGAGGGGGCAGGCAACCATTATTCTTCCCTCTGTCGCTAAGCATTTACCTTCTCTGGATAGTTCATGTAGATAAAAACCATGCAATCTCCTGTCCCCAGATTTCGTTCCTGTAGAGTAATGGTTTCTAGGTTCATCCCCCTGCAGTGTGTCAGTCCTTTTGTATGGTAAAATAAAGTTTTGGTATCTGCACACACTGTGGTTTGTTTATGTATTTATCAGTTAATGGGCACCTGAGTTATTTCTACTTTTAGGCTATGATTGAAATGTTGCTAATTTTTGTTTTTGTTTGTGTGGGTGGGTGGGTAGGTGGTGGTGTGGAGTGTGTGGTGTGTGTGTGTGTGTGTGTGTGTGTGTGTGTGTGTGTGTGTGTGTTCCCCCTCCCCCTCCTGCTCCTGCCTGTGCTCTCAGCTCTCAGCTCTCACTGCTCCAACGCCATGCCTGTCTGCTTCCTGCCATGATGATCATGACCTGACCCTCTATACCTGTAAGCAAGTCTCCGGCTAGATGCTTTCTTTAAAAGAGTTGCCTTGGTCATGGTGTCTCTTCACAGCACTAGAAGAACTGTGACAAGGCATTTGCCTATACATATTGAAAAGGAACTACAGAGTAGCACAGCAAAGCTATTCCTAATATTTAAAAAGTTTTATTTATTTTTATTCATTTTTATATGTGTGAGTGTGCGTCACATGTGTGCAGGTTCCTGGTGGTGATCTGGGGGCGGGCAAAAAAGAAGGTGGTGTTTGGATCTCTTGGAGCTTGAATTACAGGTGGCTATAAGGTACCCAACATGTAGCTGGGAACCAAACTCAGATCCTCCAGAAGAGGAAAAAGTCCTTTTAACCCTGAGCCATCTCTCCAGCCTCTCTTCCTAGCGTTCCGAGGATTGGCTTAACTATTTCCAAAAGTGCTTCTCGCCTTACATTTCCAGAAGCAGATTAAGTGTTCTGACTTCTCTGCACGTCTGGTCAGCGCTTACTATCGTGCGTCATTTCCAGTATCCCAACTGCTACAAAGTGGTTCCCCATTATCTCAATAAGTCCTCATCTTCGGTTTTACTTCTGAGCGCCATAATACATGGGCTTAAAACAAAAGCTGTTTTATTAGAAGTCCAACACAGAATGAAAAGGGCCAACAGAGGCCGCTTGAACTTCAGTGGCCATTTTCAAAGGCCTTTCCAATACTTGGGGGGAAATGACTTAGGGACCCAACACAGATAATGGATAAACCAAGCGTCGTTGGTCAACGGCAGCTGCTGAGTACACACTTCACCCAACATCCATTCTAAGCTCCCTTAGAGGAAATTAAAATCATTCAGGCTGGGCCAAGTAAACTGCTCGGGGTGGATAAAGGCACTTGCTGCCAGGCTTGATGACCCGAGTTCCATCCCAGAAACCCACACAGCAGAAGGAGAGACCTGACTCCTGAAAGTTGTCTCTGACCTCAACACATACATGAGAACAGTGGATGTAAGAAGGAAAACAACAACAACAACAACAGAGGTACCAAAAGCACCCAGGCTCCTTACCAACAAACTCTTGCAGAGCTCTAGAGCTCACAAGGATAAAAATGTTTACACACATCACTTAGCCCTCAGCTCTGATCTGTGAGATGTGGCCCTCCATGAGTCTTGTAACTGAAAACAGAAGGAGCAACAACTTAACAGTAGAAGGCTCCCGATGTCCAAGAACCAAACATGAACTCAAAATCACAAGTGTAATGAGTCTGGGGTGCTTGTAGCAGTGCTCAGCTGGGCTGCTGTGTGTGACTTCACCACTGCCTGGGTTCTGAATTTATCACGTTGCTGCTTGCACGCCTTCACTCCTTGAAATGCCAACAGGCACTCAAACACCTCCCGTCACATTGAGACCACTGAGAGTTGTGAATCGCTGGGCTTCGCTGTCCATGCAAAGTTTTCTGTTCCTGTAGGAACATAATGGTCTACCTACAGAAAACACAGACTCTTAATATTTTTCTACATCATTCCTAACATGTAACTATTAGATTAAGATCTCTTTGTATTGTATTATGTTAGAATGTAGGGTTTTGTAAATTGTTGTTTGAAGGGCTGGAAAGATGGCTCAGTAGTTAAAAGCATTCGTTTCTCTCGAAGACACTCCCAGTTTAATTTCCAGCACTCACATGGCAGCTCACAACCATCTATAATTTTATTCCCAGGAGATCTGAGGCCCTCTCCTGACCTCCCTGGGTACCAGGCACACATGTGGTTCACATACATAGTGTAAGCAAAACACTCACACACCAAATTATTTATTAAATTAATAAAGTAATAAAATTAAATTACTGTTTGAGTTTCATTAAAAAAAAAACGTGTTCAGGCTAGGCATGGTGGTGCATGCTTTTAATCCTAGCACCCTGGAGGCAGAGGCAGGTGGACCTCTGTGAGTTCGAGGCCAGTTTGATCTACAGAGAGAGTTCTAGGACAGCAAAGGCTGTTACCCTGTCTCAAAAAATCAACTAAAACAAACCAAAACAAATGTGTCCAATGAATTTTGGCTTGATATTGGAGCAGAATTTTCACCAATTTCTGAGATAGCTTTAAACATACTTCTTGTGTTTGTATTGTGTAATTATGTGAAGCAGTGTTCTCATTGACAATTATAAAATAACAATACTGACTTTATGTCAATTTAACATCAAAAAATTCTGTCAATATGGCTCAGTGGGTAAATGTGCTTTCTGCTAAGCCTGATGATCTGAGTTCAATTCCCAGGACCCACTCCAATAGGTTGTCCTCTGACCTTCATAAGTATGCTGTGGCACACATGTGACTCCACACACACAACAAATAAATAAATAGATGTAACTTTAAAGAATTGGAGCTGTTCTGTGTTCTTCAGTATTAAGCATTTGGCCAACATTTCATCCTTTATGTAAAAATAAGCAAGCACATCCACCACACTAGTACACAAACTTGTCTTCCATGATTCTACCAGAACAGCCCCCTACACCCTGCCCATAGTACTCCACCAACTTTCTAGCCTAAAGTTCCAAAGTCTCCCACATTCCTCCAAAAACCAACATGATCAGATTCTTCACCACAGCTGACTCTCTCATTACTTTTCTGTGGCTGTGATAAAACACCATGACCAAGGCAACTTATGGAAGGAAGGATTTAGTTGGGTTCAATTCCAGCTGAGTAAGAGTCCATCATGTCAGGGACGTGCAGCAGCAAATGGTAGTCACGGTTGTAGGAGAAGGAAGTTGAGAACTCATGTCCTCAAACACAGGCATGAAGCAGAGATCAAATTGGAATGGACTATAAAGACTCAAAGACCACCCCCAGCTTGGCTACTTCCTCCAGCAAAGCTCCACCCCCAGTGATGCACTTCCTCCAGCAAAGCTCCACCCCCGGTGATGTACTTCCTCCAGCAAAGCTTCACCCCCAGTGATGTACTTCCTCCAGCAAAGCTCCACCCCCAGTGATGCACTTCTTCCAATAAAGATCCACCCCCAAAGATGCTACAGTCTCCTTAAACAGTACTGCTGACTGGTGACCAAGTGTTCAAATATCTGAGCCTATGCAGGGCATTCTCATTCAAACCACCACACAAGCATTGCCATTCCAAACAGTGACAATTACTTGGCAAATAAAACAAAACACTGTCTTATCACCATTGATTGTAAGGTGTTCAAAAATGTAGCATTCGGTGCAGTCCTGAATGTTCCTCAGCCACCTTGGCCAGCTCCCCTACTTGCACTGGTCTTCAATTCAGATACTGCAAAACTTTCCCTGGTTTTCCCCAAAGAGGCTCCGCCCATGCCCTGCACCCTTGCCTTCTGCCGTTGTTGCTGTCATGGTTGCCCAGCATTATCTAAAGGCATATACATTTCTCTTCCACAGATTGTGAGGTCCCCAAGGCAGGGGCTTCATCTCAGTCATCACTGTGTAGACAGTTACAAAGTGGGTCGCTCCAAGTCAACATGACCATACGGTAACAAGTGAATTATTTTTATTAATGAGTGACAAACACAGTGATGAATTTGGTATTTAGAAAAATAATTGCTTTGGGTCTGGGCATGGTGGTTCATGCTTGCAATGCCATCCATACTTGGACAACTAAGGTAGGAAGGTTATGAGTTTCATCTACTCTGGGTTAAGACACTGGCAGAGAGGAGCACCTAGAGCCTTGGTGAGAGAAGTTTCTGTTCATAGGAAGTGATGGTTGATGGAGAGATTCATAACTGGTCAAAGACAGGGCCATGAGTGGTTGTTACATGCTTAGCTCTAAATGGGGCACCAACATTACTCTCTCTAAGGATCAGGGACCATCCAGAAGAAGAAAGAGAAAGAACCTAAGAGCTGGAGAGGAGTGCTATGAAATGCTGTCTTCTGGGTGCCATGGCCACTGCACCTTTGAACTGATGACCTACACAAGGCTGGGTCCCTCAGCATTCCATCGTGCAGGTAGAAAGGGCTCATGGGGCCCTACCTCTCCCTGTGGAACGATTTACCATTAATGATCATGGAGCAGGGGGACTAGTTTTCCTTGGTAGTGTAGTCATTGGCAACTTGCTCATATTTATGCTTGGAGCAATCCCAGTTAACCTCAATGGCTCACAAAACAACAACCAAAAAACAGGAAATTGAGGGAACAGGCTGAGAAGAAGAAGAAGGGATATAGTGTGAATTGGAGAGATGAGAAATGGTAATGTGGGGGTGAAAGTGAGCAAAATATATCATATACATGTATAATATTACCATGGTGAAGTGCTACTCTTAGGTTTGGACATATGTAGTTCAGTGGTAGACAGCCTTCCCAGGATGTAGAAAGCTCAGCATCACAAAGTAATAAACACATAAATAAAACAGATTCACAGAGAAAACTGTTTTAAAGTTAGTCTCAATATCAGATCAGGATTATTAGCATATCATTTTTTTATGCTCACATCTTGTTCCCAAAAAGAAACTATTTAAATATGTTCTGCTTTGATTAGAGTTTGTTGTTGTTGTTGTTGTTTTGTGGGTTTTTGTTTCTTTGTTTCTTTGTTTTTTAGAGTTACACGGATATACTGTCCTACCCAAAATGACAAATAGAAATGCAAGCTGGATGCTTTCTTTCACTTACCGACTGACCATCATCACACAGAGGCGCAGTTCCCAAGTCAAGTGCTCTCTATCAGGATAAGAGCAATGAAGGGGAGGGGCAGGTCTATGCGGTGACTTTCTAAGAAAGCCAGTGAGCCAGGACACCTGTGAACTAATTAGGCCACCTCAGAGATGTGCTTTGCGGCACATGTGTCCTCCGATGAGAACTGATCTATACAGTGGAGAATGTCCCTAGTGTAAGGGTGGCTGAGTGATGCGCCATTCCCTTCCCTTTGGATCTAGGCTGGCTCTATGGTTTGTTTCTTCTAATAAAAGATAGTAGAGGCAACACTGTGTGACTTCTGAGACTCAGCCTTAAAAAAGCTGTAGTTCCTAGTTCCATGGACTGGAAACACTTAGTCTTAGAATTTAGACGTTGTAATGTGATACGCGTAGGAGAACTACAGTGCGGCAGCCAGCACCAACTGCTAGCCATGGTATGAGCCTCTTAGAAACTCCAGGCCAGCAGAGCCTCCAGCTGCTACAGTGCTAGCCAACAGCGCACGGAGCAGGAGATGCTCCCCGGCTGAACCCAGCCAACCCATGGAGTTTCGAGAGACGAAAAATGGCTGTAATCTTAAGCCACTATGTTTTGGCACAGTTCATTATGTAGCAATAAATAATTCAAATAATTCCTGATTTGTATTTATTGGGAAGTGACACCAATTCAAAATTCTACACATGTTTAGTAAAGCAGAGTGGGGCAGTAATAAGGCTGTCTGCTCGCAGGCGGCTCCCAAGAGAAACAGCTTAGCTGGCAGTGGAAGAATTAATAAGAACAATGCAGTAAAGTGAGACAAACTGTGCTAAGTCAGCAACATCAGTAGCAGAGTGTACAAAACCTTATTGTGCCATTAAGGTAAGCAATTCAATTACTAGTGTGTACAAAGTAAAATAATAAACCTTTGGTGTGATGAGAAGGCTTATAAATTGCTGGCTGTGAAGAGCCTGGTGGAATCAATAAAGTTTATGAAAATGAAATTAGTTGTGCATGAACATGGGTAACAAACATAGAACATGTTCTGTATTTAGGAAATGAGCACAGTGCCTTCTATGGTTGGCGGTCTCAGTCGAAGTAACAACAACAAAAAAAAATCGGGTTAAAAATACCTATCTCTGGCTGGGTGGGTAGCTCCTTGGTGGAGCACCTGTCTAACGTGCATGAAAAAGGCCCCGGCTTGGTCCCCAGCACCACAAAACAAACAAGCAAATCAAAAAGCCACAAGCTGCCTAAGCCATTTTTATTAGACCCAGAGCGGTTAGGTTTATTGTGAAGGTTCTATTTCTGCTCGTGCATCTGTCACCTGCCTCTTACCAGTGGCCCCTCAGTTTACCAGGGTCCCGTTAACGCCGCCCACGTGAAGCTTTTCCATCAGTAGTTAATCATCTTCTCCATGGTGTTCTGATGACACTTCCTATGTTCTCGGAGCAGCACCTCGCCCATTCAAAGTGTCTGCCCACATGATATACAATTAGGTGGCAACTACCCTCTTTTTCTATTTGCTATGTTCCATAGAGGGCAAAACATGATTGTGGATAAGAAGAAAAAAAAACCTACACAGTGGGTGCTCAGCATTTAAATGGATAGAGGATTCAATGGATGGGAGGATGGGTGGTTACTCCTTAAACTACAAGCTGGACAGGTAAGAGAGGGAGAGTTAAAACAGGAGGGGCCAAAGCTCTCAGAAGGAGAGCTGTCAGAAGGAGAGTCTGAAAAGCCACCTTCCAGCACATGCCTTCCTAGATTCCATGCTTATTTGGAAGTAGATTTACTACTCAAGATTTTGAAAAAGCTAATGCTATTGGTACAGTGGAAAGGTCACTTGCAACATTAAGCTTCTTTGATTCTTCACAGCCCTCCTGGTTGGTGGTTGGTGGCAGAACCTGATACACCCAAAGGAGGCAAATGCAACCGGGACCGCGATTTCTCCACATGCATGGACTCCACGCCTTGTGGATGGACTTGAAGGGTTTGAGGGCAGATGTTCCTGATGCTCTAAACTCTTCCCGGGTGTCCCTAAGAGGCAGTCAGGACTAGCTGCCACTCAGCACTCTAAAAGCTTACATTCTCATCCAGACGCAGCGATAAGGACCACAGTGTATACAGGACACTGGCAACAGAACACAAACATTGTCTGCATATGAAGAGAGCCATGTTGTATACACATTAATTCCACTGACGTTTACGGGGTGCCTGTGATGTGCTAGGCTGGTGCCTGCAGGGTCTGAGCCACGGTGATGTGCAGTTCTCATTGAACTTGCAAGTGTATGCAGAGTCTCAGACATTAAATAATAAACATATGTGTAATTACAAATTGTGACACATTCTGTGGAGGAAAGGACATGATCCGGAGAAATCCAGCTGAGACAGAGCAGGGTCAGAAAAGAGAAATAAGAATTATGAAGTAATGGTTTGGGTTGAGAGTGAAGAATGGAATACATTTGAGGAATTGGGGGTCAGTATTTAGGTCATGCCCCACGAACTTGCTGATATTTGACCGTTTGTGAGCATCGCTGTGGCAGTGTGTGTGGGTTAGGCTAAGAGGCAGGAACAGAGGCAAGAGGCACAGTATTTTACTTCCCCAGAGATGGACAGCTGTCAGTGAGAAGTGACTGCAGACCTGGAGAGATGGGGTAGGAGGTAAATATGCTTCTCACACAAGCCTGAAGGTTTGGGCTTAACACCTGAACCTCACACATGAATCATAGCAAGAACATGCCCACACCCTCACACACCGTCTCTCCCTCTCACCCACTATTTGCCCCTCTCTCTCTACAAATACTTTTCTTTTGAAAAGAAAAAAAGAAAAGAAAAGAAACCGTAGGAAGGGGAAACTTGAAAGTCCGCACTACTGAGGTCACTCTGGATTCGAAGCTGTGCTGTCTCTGTTATTCTTCGAACCCCAAACGCATGCCCTCTGATCCCCGAGTGAATGCTAGAATTCTAGAATAAAGGTGGGAAAGGATGTTGTGGTCTGGGTCTTAGCCATTCTGTGCTCTTGCATGAATCAGCAGGCACCATCTATGTGACTGCACAGTGTTGGCCATGACATGCACTGGGGAGCCGGCTGCAGTGACTGTGTAACAGAACACGCTGAGAGCAGTGGTGCAAAGCAGCGTCCGTTTGTCCATTTGTGCTCACACAACCAAGGGCCGAGTATTAGAAAGAACACATGGAATTGCTCTTCTCTGTCCCATTCTGGGACCTTGGCTGGAAAGATCTGGACTATTAGCGGAAGACGACTTGGAGCTGAAATTTCTACTTCCCAAGCGTCTGGTACACTGGGATACGTAGGAGGCTGGTATATTATTGCTGTGACAGAGTCCATGACAGAAGAAAAAAATTTAATCTGGGTCACAGTTCAGGGGAAGGCATGATGGTAGGGCGACTGGCGCTTGTGGCAGTGAGAGCACAGGTGGCTCGCTATGTTGCAGTAGCAATTAGAAAGCAGAAAACTCATGGAAACGAAGAAACCAGCCTACAAGCTCCAAGCTCCTTCCTTACCGACCTAAGTCAGCCAGCTAGGGTTCACGCCCCGGGGACCCTGCTGGGGTAGGGACATTTCACTTTTAAACCATAAGAGGTGATTTCACTGGAGCTCGCCACATGGTCTGGTCATCTCATGGCCTGACAACTGGTCAGGGTCCCCAGAAGGAGCCCTTGCAGGGTGAGTGTTCCGAGACCAGCTCACACTGTGGCATTTGCACGCTTAATTTCGGATGTCACATAGCATCTTTTTTGCTTTACTTTATGGGTAGGAAGCAGCATGAGCAAACTCAGACGCAAGGGGGAAAGCGTGTGAGACAAAGGCCACCCTCAGTGGGTCGAGTGTCAAGGTGACACTGTAAAAGAGCATGCAGGGTGGGGGCTGTTATTTCACCGAATCTTTGAAAATGCAGCCCACTGTGGACTGATGAGAGAGAGACTGGCAGAGAAACTTCTCTGAGGCAGCAGGGAAGTTTTACATAAGAGGGTTGTTTGTCAACCAACCAACCAAGCAAAGGGAAGGTGGAGGTGAGAGCAATCTGTTCTAAGGAGGCAGCGACTTCCCAAAAACACCAGCCTTTCTCTTGTCAGATGTGCAGCAAAATGGCTAGCTCTTCCTGGGAAGATGGGCACACCGGTTTGGAACGACAGAGGCTTTAACAGGCAGGGTATATTAGAGGGACCAAGTATCCCAAAGCAACCAAAAGTGTCCAGACTTGGACATGGGCAAGGAGGAAGGAGGAGAAAAGAAGAATCCATGCGCTGATCTTTCTCAGGTCTTGGCATCCACTCTTCCACAGGCCAAATCAAACGAGAGCTAAGGAGCAAGAAGCCAACGATACAATCCTTCAAGCTTCTGCAAGTACACAGATGGGCAGAGAAAGTAGAGGGTGACACTTCACCAAAGCCTGTATGAAAGAGCGCCAGACTTAAAGACCTCTGGACCAGACAGGCCCCATCCAACAACCGTGTCCTGAGTTGTTGAGGTTTATTTAAGTTTGAGTTTGCTAAGGCTGTGGTAGAATTCCATAGAAATCATAATGGGGACACATTCCCAGTTCCTTGTCATTGCCAGCTGTGTAGGCATGGCAGCCAGAGCACCCAGATGTGGGCTCTGGATTCACAGCCTGGGGTCAGCCACTCAGGGTGTGACCTTATGTGAGTTACTAACTTCTCTGGACATTGACTTCCCTCATTCAGATGGTAGGAGGTAGAGGTTCTACCTTGTGGGTATAGTCTAGGACTGGAAGGACTGTGTGGTGTGCAGTGGGGACCGTCACTGGGCTGGTGTATCAGATGCTCCCATGGGGAACTTTACGAGTGGAAGCTCTGGGAGCCTTCATTAAAACGGGAGGTTTCAATGCTACTTAAATATTATGACTCCCAATCGTAATGTAACCATTATCCTTAATACTCTCAGATGGACAAAAACACTAGGAGCCAAAATTTGCAGCACATATGCCAATTGGTTCAACAATTCTAATCCTAGAATTTTGTTTCAAGTTGACCTGGTCTCTTAGAGTTGTTTCAGATTCACAGTGGGACTGTGTGCAGGAAACACAGAGTCCCCTTATACCTCCTGCCCCACACAGGCATCATTCTCCATTACCAGGACCCCCACCAGAGTGACACATGTGTTATCATTGATGGACTGCTTGGACGTGTCATTATCACTCACGGTACACAGTTGAAACCAAGGCTCACTCTGGGCACTGCACATTTTGTAGATGTGGCAAATAAATTATGACATGTTCCACCATTATCATATTACACAAAATCATTTCGCTGCCTGAAAAATCATATGTCACCTTCTTATCCCCTGTCATCCAACACCAATCCCTGATAATTACAGGTCTTTTTCTCCCCTCTGTAGCTAAAGTCTTGTTTTGTCAAGAATGTCACATAGTTAGAATCATATAGCACATGGCCTTTTCAAATTGGCTTCTTTCGCTCACTAATATGCATCATGTTTCCTTCCTTTCTTTTTTGTTTTGTTTTGTTTTTATTTTTATTTTTCGAGACAGGGTTTCTCTGTGTAGCCCTGGCTATCCTGGACTCCCTTTGTAGACCAGGCTGGCCTCGAACTAACATCAATACACCTGCCTCTGCCTCCCCAGTGCTAGGATTAAAGGCATGCACCACCATGCCCGGCACCCTTCACTTCTTAAGAAAAAAATTAGGGTTTGGTGTGGTGGTGTACACTTTCAATTCCAGTAGTTGGGAAGTGCAGCGATGTGTGTCTCTATGAGTTTAGGGCCAGCCTGGTCTACACAGAGAGTTCTGGCATAAAACCAACCCCTCATCCTAACACACACAAAAAAATAACAATGAAATAAGTTTGAAATTTTAGTGTGTGCGTGTTTGTGTTTGTGTGTGTGTGTGTGTGTGTGTGTAGAAGCACTTGCTACCACACATATGCAGAGGTCAAAGGACAACTTTTAGGAATCTGCTCTCCCTTTCTACCTTAGATTCCCAACATCGATGGGTCATCAGGTCATCAGGCTTGAGTGGCAAGTGCTTTTTACCTGCTTGGCCGTCTAGCTGACCCCTCTATTGCTTTTCTTAACTCAGTAGCTCATTCCCTTTCAGTATGAGTAGCAACCGTTGCCTGGTCTAGATGTAGTGTGGCTTATTTCTCAGCTGACTCACTGGAGACCATTTTGGCTGCTTTCAAGCATTGGCAATTATTCATAAAAATCATCCAAGCTGCTATACGCAAGTGTGTGTAAAGTTTTGTGTGGGCCTAAAAGTTTTCAATTCGTCTGGCTAAATACCAAGGAGCACAATTGCTGGGCCGTATGGTGAGAGAATGTTTAGTTTTATAAGTAACTGCCAAACTGTCTTCCACAGTGGCCATCTATGCCTTCTTGGATCCCCATGAGCAGTGAATGGACGTTCCTGTTGCTCTGCATCCTAGCCATCATGTGCGGCTGTCAGTGTCCTAGCTCCTGAGCATACTAAGCAGTGTTACCTTTCCCTGGTCATAGAGTGTGGACCATCTTTTCATGTACTTATGTCTTTTGCCGCTCATATATAGTTGAGTATCTTTGAAAGTCTTGGGTCCACTCTTCAATCTCACTGTTGTGCTTTAAGTGTTCACTACATGTTGTGGAATGGGGGGGGGGAGGGCGGGGTGTAACAGCATCTTATCAGATAGGTATTTTAAAGATTCCTTCGCAACCATGGCTTGTGTTTCTTTCTTTTGCAGGGCAGAAACTTCTAATTTTACTGAAATCCATTAAAATTCTTTCTTCCATGGTCCCCCGCATTTAGTGTTGTACCTAGAAGTCATTACCATACCCAAGGGCACTGAGGTTTTTCTGTTCATAGCCTTGAAGAGTTTTACAGCTTTGTGTTTTATAATGCTGTGATTTTAACAGAGATAAGAGATGCACAAATACATCCCCTGAAGTTGATTTATAATTCCAAAAGATAAGGAGCAACCCAAATAGTGGATGGCGAAATTACACTACAAAGAACAAAGCAGACCCATACTTTCTCTAATGGGTTTGGACAATAACAAACTCAAAGCTAAAAAGGCAAAGTCTGCTTCTTGACATCCAAACTACTGTTTTTGGGGTGTGTATGTGTGTGTGTGTGTGTGTGTGTGTGTGTGTGTGTGTGTGTGTGTGT
>OU015744.1:146963164-146992381 GCA_907169655.1 Acomys percivali | reverse complement strand
GTGTGTGTGTGTGTGTGTGTGTGTGTGTGTGTGTGTGTGTGTGTGTGCGCACACGCTTTAAGTACAGTGACATATTCTCACAGTCTATGCACTGCTGAAAGAAATGGGGTTGAAATCTACCACCAGTGTTTGGCTCAGGTGGGAGGGCCACCACAGCCTAGCGCCGTCCTCTGGCCACCATCTTTCGCCTGTTTTGTCTGTGGAGTAGAGATATGGTGGAGTGGTTTTCAGTGAGAGGCAGCTCTTCCTGGTCAGCCTGACAGTGTCTACAGGGGGCTGTGATGCACTTCTGGACGTGGGGACTCTCTGATGGCCACACCCGATACACACGTACACATGCTGGCTCAGGTCAGCAGCTCCTCCCTGAGTGGGTCCTCTGTGGGACTGTCCTTGAACGCAGCTCTGCTCAGCATCTCCCAGTAGGGAGACCACCTACTTTCATCCATCAGTAATGAGGCCCCTACCTGACTTAACAAGACACCAGCGCTATCCCACTATTCCTGAAATCTTTACAAATCTTTGCTTTGAAATCCCTGGAGAGAAAGGAAGGCACCTCTAACGTCTTCTTTCTGTTTGATGGGGTTCCTGCCCAGCATCCTCTCTGCTCCCCTCCTTCCTCACACGAAAGAAAGGCGATCTTTACAATTCCTCTAATTAACAGTTTGTTTTTATTCTCAATATCTGGTGGTTGATTTAGTTTAAGGCCCATGGGGACTTACACTACCTGGATTAGTGGGGAGCATCAGGAAGGTGGCAGAGGTTTCCAGAGTTTCTTCTCTCTCTCTCTCTCTCTCTCTCTCTCTCTCTCTCTCTCTCTCTCTCTCTCTCTCTCTCTCTCTCTCTCTCATTGGTAGCAGTGCTTGCTGTAACAAGGTAAGTCTAATTCTGTTCTGCTGAGAGAGGAGGAAAATTTCATTTTTATTATCTTTCTAGGATGATCTAGCAAATTGGCAATTTTTAAAAAATACTATAAAAATCAGGAAATTCCTACTTTCTTCCCATTTCTGAGATATAATCAAGTGAGTACGGGGATATCCACTGAGGAGACAGACATGTCCCTTTTTTCAAGGCTTTGCCTTGCTCCAGGGTTCACTTCGGCCTTTGAGTGTCACCTCTCGACGAAGCCTCTCCAGCAGAGGCCAGGCCATCAGACTGCTCCTTTGCTATGAATTTTTCCCCACAGCGGCACGATATGTGCTGCTGGGACTAATTCTACAGGTGTGGCTACTTCCGCACAGGTGACAAGCTTTGAACTGTCATTGGCACGGGCTGCACACTGTTAAAACAACCATGAGGTATCCCAGATACCCCTAACCTGCCCATCAAAAAGCAGCTAGTTCGAAAACCTAGTGGATGGCAATTTGGTGACAGGAATCCTAAGACGTCATATTGTGGGCCCTTTGGCCCTCCCTCACCACACCTCTAGAGGTACCCAGAAAAAAAAAATACAAGCAGGAATGTTCACTTGAAGTTTTAATTTCTTCTAAGAGTGGGAAGTAATCCAAATGCCGAACAATAAGAAAATGGCTAAACAAATTATAAAGCTGTTTTACAACAGGCTTCTCTACAACCACTAAAATATTATAAAATTATATTTGATGACAGGAAAGATATTCAGGTTACATTAAGTGAAAGAAAAAAAACTCCTTCACATTAATGGCAAATTTTACTTTTAATCATCTATCTACAGCTTATAAGAGCTAAAAATGGAAACAGATGAGTCATAAAATTAGAAGGCAGAGTTCTTTTGATGGCAGTGGCCTCTTTCCCACATGTTAGATGAGGGGAAAATTAAAGATAGCTAATGTGCTGGGTAGTTTTATGTCAACTTGACACAAGCTAAAGTCGAGAGACGGGAATCTCAATTAAGGAAACGTCTTCATTAGATCCAGCTGCAAGGCATTTTCTTAATTAATGATTTATGGGGGGTGGGCCCAGCCCACTGTGGGTGGTGCCATCTCTGGGCTTGTGGTCCTGGGTTCTACCAGAAAGCAGGTTGAGCAAGTCAGTAAGCACCACCCCTCCGGGGCCTTTGCATGGGCTCTTGCCTTTAGTTTCCAGCTCTGCTCGAGTTCCTATCCTGACTTCCTTCAGTGACGGACTATGATTCGGAAGTGTAAACCAAATAAACTCTCTCCTCCCCCAACCTGCTTTTGGTCATGGTGTTTCATCACAGCAGTGAGAACCCTGGCTAAGACAGACACGCAAAGGAAAGAATGACCGTCCAGATGCTTCGGTTGACCTGTAAACACAGTGAACTTGCTATTCTTGGCATCTCTTGTTGCTGTGACAAACACTCTGACGCAAAGCAGCACAGGAGAGGGATGGGTTTGATTGGCTTAAAATTCCAAGCCATTCATTAGGGTAAGTCAAGGCAAGAACTCAGGCGGCTATTCCAATCACAGCCACAGTTACGGGCACAGGAGAGGAGCAATGCACCTTGGTTCTTGCTGCTTCTGCTTAGCTAGCTGTCTTGTCTCTCTTCTTAGCAACTAACTTCTTCACTTATTTCCTGGAACTTGCTGTGTAGACAAAGGCTGGGCTCAATCTCACAGGGAGCAGGGACTGCCTCTGTCTCCCTTGTACTGGGACTAAAGGCATGCACCACCACACCCACCACCTACACTCAGGGAAGGTCTTCAAGAGCTGGACAGCCTCCCACAGACATATGCCCACAGGACAACCTGACCTGGACAACTCCCCCTTCGGTCTCCTCCCAGGTGATTCTGGGTTGCCTCAAGGCTGACAGTCAAAATCAACACATTTCCCCATGTGATATATTTACATTCTTGATAAAAGTCTGATCGATCGTGTATCCTATTTTAAGCCTCTCCTACTACGTACTGAATTTGTTTAATCTGCCCTTTTCCTTAGGTGATATTGTTACTGTGCGTTTTAACTGTAGAGATGTTATAAATGCCACAGGTCAAGTCTCTCTTGGTGTGTGTTTGCATGCCTACATTCTGTCCACTGCTCTCTGTTCCTTTTTCATCTCCCATTTGGGCTTTAACCATTTCTCCTTCTGTGTAAAGAACATGCTTTAGTGTTTTCTTTAGTGAAAGTCTACTGGTGATAAGCTCACCATTTGGGGCTAAAGTAGGTTTTTTTCTTTCTTTTTAATTGATTTATTTTTATTTTAGCTGGAGTTACAGACAGTTGTGAGCTGCCATGTGGGTGCTGGGAATTGAACCCGGGTCCTCTGGAAGAACAGTCAGTGCTCTTAACCTCTGCACCATCTCTCCAGCTCCTAAAGTAGGTTTATATCCCCTTTATTGGCGAGTATTTTTTTTCTTTTTATCAAGTGTTAAGATTTTTGAACAGTTGTCTTAATTAGGGTTTCTATTTCTGTGAAGAGACACCATGACCACAACAACGCTTATAAGGGTGAACATTTAATTGGGGCTGACTTACGGTTTCAGAGGATTAGTCCATTATCATTATGGTAGAAAGCGTGGTGGCATGCAGGCAGACATGGTGCTGGAGGAGCCAAGAGTTCTATCCGGATATGCAGGCAGCAAAAGGAGACTGTGTGCCACACTGGGAGGATCTTGAGCATAGGAGACCTCGAAGTCCGTCCCCACAGTGACGCACTTCCTCCAATAAGGCCACACCTACTCTAACAAGGCCACGCCTCCTAATAGTGATACTCCCTATAGACCAAGCATTCAAGCACAGGAGTCAAGCACAGGGACATACCTTATGCTCCAGTAGTTTGCTACTGTTTTTCATCATTACCACTGAGCTAGTTGTTCTTTTTTAAAATATTTTTATTTATTTATTATTATTAATACAGTGCTCTGTCTGCATGTACGCCTGCAGGCCAGAAGAGGACATAGGATCACATTATAGATGGGTGTGAGCCACCATGTGGTTGCTGGGAATTGAACTCAGGACCTCTGGAAGGGCAGTCAGTGCTCTTAACCTCTCAGCCATCTCTCCAGCCCGAGCTGGTTGTTCTTTTCTTTGACTCCCAATAGAATCGCCAGGCACACCTGAAGGAAAGTGGGGCTGCCCAGGACAATCTTGTTGGTAAATTGTTTCTCCCATGTTTTAGCCGTTTATAGTCCACATTGCTGGTCAGAAATCAACCTATGATATTTTCTGGCAAATAGGGGTCAAAATGATTCCTGAAGTCACTCAGGGTTCAGGCACTCTTTCTCCTCAAGGAATGAAAGCCCACAATGGGTCACACCTGGCTTAATTCCAACTCCAGGGAGAAGGGAAATATGACTTGTAATTCCACACACCAGACCCCAGGAAGCTCTGGAAAGCAAAGCTATCGGTATTAATAATTAATAGCAGCATCGATTCACTATCTCAAAATACAGCTCTTAATATTTAACATGAATAATTGAGATTAATATTTTAATCTGCCTTTGCTCTCCTCTCTTGCCAGCAAGACCTGTAGCTACGAGCCCTTCTGTCAGGGGCTCACATAATCTTGTTGCTCGAACTGAATTTCTCAGCTAGAAAGAGGACCTAATGTTTCTTTTTCAAAGGTCAGGCCTATCACAGCTATTATTTTTCTATTTGAGCCAGTTCTAAGAGCAGCCTTTGAAGGAGAGAGGCTGGGATGGCATTCTCAATCCGTGTTTCCCTCCGAGGGGCTCTGATGAACAGAGGGGGTCCTGGCAGGAGGTGAAGGCAGCTGCCAATGCTTCCGTGTCCTGGTTCTGGGAGGATGGGGCATTGCGGCCTCTTGCTTTTAAGTGGAGTATCAGATGCATTGGGTTTTGGGTACCAGGAAGCCCGTGTGAGTTAGTGACATTTGGGCACCTGCTTTGACTCCTGGGTGCCTAAAAGCTTTCAAGGTAACCAGGGGGGTTCTAGGTCTGACAGCTAAGCTGCCATGAGCAGAGAAGCTTCTTGCAGTCGATGAGAACTAACACAGAGACCCACAGCTGGACAGTGTGCAGAGAGTGAGAGACGCTGGAGCACTCATTCTTAAATGTGATGTCCTCATCAAAGTCCTCCCCTCAGCGCTCAGGGGTCTGTGTGGAAGAGGAGGCAGAAAGACCGGAAGAGCCAGAACTGGTGGATGACTCCAAGGAAACAGTGTCCTCCAGAGTCATGGGATTTAATTCACATACGAACTCAGAGATAGTGGCAGCATGCACAGGGCTCGCGCAGGCTCAAACCACTCACAGAACTCACCAGGGCGTCGCGTTGTTTCCTATCCGTGAAGCATTAGACCTCTGCAGCTGCCAAAGTCTGTACGTCCTGCGGGAGCCAGACTTGCAGCATTTGCTTCACGGGAAGAGTCGGCAACAAGTTCTCTCTCAGACCTCCTGAGTGGAAATGCTCACCGAGGGGTCCAGCAGCTGTCCCCTAGCCCTGCAGGTGGTGACTACTGCTCAGTATAGCGCAGCAACATTACATCAGAGCATCTTTTTCTTTTGTTTTGTTTCTTTTTTGTTTCTTTTTTTTATCCACATTACAGCCCGATGGCAGCCTCCCTCCCTTCTCTCCTCTCAGTCTCAATCTCACACCCCTTCCCCATTCCGTCATCTCTATATCCTCAGAGAAGGGGAGACCACCCCCACCCCCCAACATGGGTACTAACCCACTCTGGTACATCAAGTCTCAGCAGGACTAGGCGCATCCTCTTCCACTGAGGCCAGACAAGGCAACCCAGCTAGGGGGAAGGGATCCAAAGGCAGGCAAACAGAGTCAGAGAGAGCCCTGCCCTCCCATGCTCTGTAATTGTTAGGGAGCCCACATGAAGAACAAGCTGCACATCTGCTACGTATGTCGGGCGGGGAGGACTAGGTCCAGCCCATGTTGCTCCTTGGTTGGTGGTTCAGTTTCTGTGAGCTTCCATGGCCCTAGGTTAGTTTACTCTAGGTCTTCTTGTGGTGTCCTTGACCCCTTGGGTTCCTTCAGGTTCCTTCGATCCCTTCCCCCACTCTTCCACACGACTCCCTGAGATCCGCCTATTGCTTGGCTGTGGGTCCCTAATTCTGTTTCCATCAGCTGCTGGATGAAGCCTCTCAGAAGACAGTTATGCTAGCCTCCTGTCTGCAAGCATACCGAAGTATCATTAATAGTGTCAGAGGTTGGTTCTCTCCCATGGGGTGGGTCTCAGGTTGGGCCAGGCATTGGTTGGCCATTTCCCCAATCTCAGCTCCATCTTTATCCATGTACATCTTGTAGGCAGGGTAAATTTTAGGTCAAAGGTTTTGTGGGTAGGTTGGTATCCCCCTCCCTCCACTGGAAGTCTTGTCTGGCTACAGGAGGTGGCCTCCTCAGGCTCCATATCTGCCTCTGGTAGAAGTCTCAGCTTAGGTCACTCCCATAGACTCCCAGAAGCCTAACCAATCCCAGAGATGCTCCCCTACAGATTTCTGTTCTCTCTCCCGGCCTTCCTCCTCCTCCCCCTCCCTCGACCTTTCCATTCCCAATTCCCACCCTTGCTCCCCTCCCTATGCCTCTCCCATTCAGTTCCCTCCCTCCATCTATTTCAGATGTCTGTTTATTTCCCCTTCTGGGTGATATTCAAGCATCCTCCCTTGGGCTCTCCTTGTTACTTGGCATTGTTATAGCATGGTTATCCTGTACTATATGGCTGAAATCCACTTATAAGTGAGAGCATACCATGTGTGTCTTTCTGGGTCTGGGTTACCTCACCCAGGATGATCTTTTCTGGTTCCATCCATTTGCCTGCAAATTTTGTGATGTCAATCAAAATGACTCTAAGATCCCATCTTACACCCATCAGAATGGCTGAGATTCAAAACTCAAGTGACAACACATACTGGCGAGAGGGTGGAGAAAGGGGAACACTCCTCCAATCTGGTGGTTTCTCAGAAAGTTGGGAATAGTTCTCCCTCAAGACGTAGCTATATACAACAAGGACATTTGCTGAACTAAGTTCATAGCAGCTTTATTTGTAATAGCCAGAATCTGGAAACAACCTAGATGCCCATCATCCAAAGAATGGATAAAGAAACTGTGGTACACCGACACAATGGAATACTACTATTTAAAAAGCATCAGAGCATCTTGCTCTGGCTTTTCAGCCCTAGAAGTTAAGTTCTGGCTCATCCTGAATTCATGATCATTCTCCAGGGTCTCCAGGAGCTAGTGCCTTTTGGGTGACTCACTCTTTCTTTATGACTTTGATCCCCATCGACATGCTCTAAGCACAACATTAAGAAACATACTTCAGCTGGGTATAGTGGTGCACGCCTTTAATCCCAGCACTCGGGAGGCAGAGGCAGGCAGATTGCTGTGAGTTCGAGGCCAGCCTGGTCTACAAAACGAGTCCAGGACAATCAAGGCTACACATATTTCAGAATCAAGGGCCTCGGGGAGACAACAGCAGATCTGAGGCTGCACATGTGTACAGATTTCTAAGCACACATTTTTTTCCTCCCATCTGAAAGTTCATGACTACATCTTCCTACCTGATCCTTGGGTAAAACATTAAGATCTTAATTTTTCTTTAAATGTTGGATTATAAATTTCCTGACTTAAAATTGATATAATGCTACCTCTTAGAAGATTTTTTTCTTTTGATATTTATAAACCTTCTCCTCCCGTGTCTTCAGTGTGTGGCCACCAGCTCTCCACTTCAGGTGACACAACAGCTGGATTCAGCTGAGGCTCTACTGGCATCAAGCTCAGCTCACGGCTCCTCCAAGGTGTTTCATGTGCTTTCTGCACCTTCGATGCCCTCTTCAGCAAGCATCCTTTCCTCCCAAAGACAATTCTCGGCTCTTACCTTAGTGGAACCGCAGCAAAGTAAAGACAGATGCAGCCAGGATTTCAGACCGTCACTTCAGCTGACACTGGATTTTTATTAGGCCTATATTAATTTGATACACTGTTATTTGTGCACTGTGTAGCTCTAAGTATTGAGAAACGGACTCCTTTAAATATAACAGCCTTTTAAGGACGGCAGCAGGTGCTTCTCAAGTGCATCCAGGATCGAGAGCCAAGGATCTCTCCGCTCCTGGAAAGGGTTGCTGGCAAATGACAGCAAGTGTTCCCTGGGGCTCACCAGGCAGCACAGTATTGCTGAAGGAAGGTTTGGAAGGGGTCTGCCTCCATTCCTTCTCAAAAGCGAGGCGATGTCTCCAGCCTCCTAGGGTTCTGAAAAGCAATCGGCATGAGGGCCTGCCCCTCCTGGACCAGCCAGGTCAGACCATTGGCCTAGAACAGAAGGCTTGGAGTCTGTCCCTGGCTGATGGCACTCCAAGGTGGTCATTTGCCAGGAACATTCTGAGGCTTAGGGTTTCTGTCAAGAAGGGAGGATCAGTAAAAACAGAACCTTCTCAAGAGTGAGAGCAGCTAGTAGAAATAGGTGTGGAGCAGGTTGTGGGTGGGGAACTCCCTTTCCTTAGCCTCCCTAGAGCCAGAAGCAAGGCTGCAGCCCCTTCCCTGCAAAGGTTTTCCCTTCCTTCTGCTGCCTAGTGGGGCTGGCACTAGACACAGAAGCCCTGCCCATTAGGCCTCCTCTTCCAGAGGCGACTGCCTAGTTAGAGCTAGCCAAGCTCCTTCTGCCTCCCCTGCTGACCACCCTTTGGCCATTTCACTGCTCATTAGCACTTCCTTCAGGAAGTGGCTTGGGAGAGGCAGGACGCAGAAGTGATACCCAGTCATCGTCTTAATCAGCAGCTCTTACAAAAGCCTTGATGGATGATGACATTAACACGGAAGACTTCAGCCCCATCCTGTCCAGTGGCCTCCCAGCGGCCACTGGCAGCAATCACCAGAACAGCCACTGGGTCATGGAGCACTTCAGGGTCTGTGGACCTCGTGGAACCTCCTCCAGGCCCCTCAGGTCTACAGGATCCCTCTCTCACTGTCTAGATCTAGGAACTGACAGAAGCTGAGAAAGGCCTGTGAGTCTGGCCCAGTGGGCATGTGAACTCAAACAGAACTATGAGTCCATTTTTCATTCTCAAGTGACTCCAACCTAGTGATGGATGCATGGCATCCCGGAGGGGAAAAGAGGGAAATGGTAGGAGTGTCGCAGGCACTAAAGATCAGTACCAGGTCCAAGCCACTTCCGGGAAACCAGAGATGGGCCTGGATTGGGGCGGGGTTTCGGCAGATGAAGACTGGAAGAGATCCTGGGTGGGACAGAATGCCTGAGTGGACAGGAAAAGAAGGCAGGAAGGAAGCTATGCAGAAAGACAAGCAAGGGGGTGGAGCACAGCCAGCCAGGAGCAGCCTGTCTGTGCTGGTAATCCAACCGCTAGAGGATAGGCCAGAGGGGGCAGGTCACGAGGGAAAGAGGGAAAAGGTGGGAGGCAACACTGAAAACTGTCTTCAGCCCCCTTTCAGCTGTGCAGCAAGCTATAGGAAGGAGCTGGCAAGCCAGGCTCCGGTTTCCATGACGTTATTATGTCCCAGATGACTAATGTATCCATCCTGGGGTTCATAATCTTCTAGAAATGTTCAAATCCTTGAATTCTTAAGAATTTCAAATCTTTCAGTAACTTTTAAGCATTTAAGTCTCTCTCTCTCTCTCTCTCTCTCTCTCTCTCTCTCTCTCTCTCTCTCTCTCTCCTCTCTGATGGGAAGGGCATGATGGGGCGTCTGGAAGCCACAGCCATACATAGCTACAAGGCAGCACAAGGCCTGGGATACAGTCAGAGGAGTGTGTGATGGTTGCTTGTGTGTTTGTTTTTGTCAACTTGACACAAGCTAGGGTCATCTGGGAAGAGGAACCATCATCTGAGAAACTGCCTCCATCAGAATGGACCATAGGCAAGTCTATGGGTGCATTTTTCTTGACTTAGGATTAACGTGCGAGCCATGTGGAATCCCTGCTTCAGTTCCTGCCTCTAAGTTCCTGCCTTAAGTTCCTGTTTTGGCTTCTCCTGGCAATAGGCTGTAACCTGTAAAGCAAGTAAACCCTAATTTCCCCAAGTTGCTTTTGGTCATGGTGTTTTATCACAGCAATAAAAGAGTAGCTGAGATGGCGGCGGGGGGGGGGGTGAGCAGATCCAGGGAGAAAAGCTGGGAACAGATGACAGCCAGTCCCTGGAGCTATCGAAGGTCTTGCTTTCTGAATCCTGCTCAGGTCCTCGTGTAGTCCGTCAGCAAATCTCTGCATCTTTTAAATCTCTGATTCGTGTTTGGTTCCCTCTACCACTACAGTACCTCCCTCCAAACAGAAACCTGCCAAGTCCGTAAAGGCTGGTCTCTCCACACCAGCTGGATGTGGTCAGAAGGCAGCTGGCCTTAAAAGCCACCATGAAGGGACCATCTGGGATTGGGTTATACTGAAGACTCTGAACCACCATGTTCCCAGGTGATAACGCTTCACCTGTCTCCAGGTTCAAGAGCAAGATGTTTGGTGACAGATAAGCAACCCCGATGTTCAGCTGGAAAGGAAAAACAACAACAATCAAACAAATAATGCCTCCCTGCCCAAAACCCAGTGTAAAGAGAGCAAAGTTAATTCCCCTTCTATGGTGTTTAGAAAGAGAGGCAGATGCTCAAAGTGACCTCGTCAGACTTCTGAGCTTAAGGAGCCTGTGGTATCTTAAGGCAGTCTTTTCCTAGAGTAGAACTCTTAGGTGTTTAAATAACTATAATCTCAGGTATCCGTATCAATGAAGGCATTAAAAAAATGTGCCCCACCCCCTACAGTTTGGTTTTGGCTAATTTCCATGGCTCTAAGAAGCAAGCGTTAGAGTTCACTACTGGTGGGTGGAAGGATGGGACTTGGGAACCATTCTGAACTCAGCAAAGGGGTTTCTGATATCCAATAAGCTGCTTCCCATGGTGGCTGAAACCTCTCCTTGAAGCCCCCGGGGCATCACTGCTATTAAAATGAAGAGGCTGACTCATGATGAGTGACCTCTGGAGTGCAAGTGTTAGCATCATTATTTTTCCCATTCTAACCATAAGTAGAGCTGTATACTTTTGCGAGAGTCCCAGAGACCCTGTTGGGTAAAGGTGACAGTGAGGTGGGAAATAAAAGACAAAGGGCACACTGCTGCTAACAGTAGGACCAACCCTGGGTCTGACCTGAAGAAATCCAAAGAATCATATAACAAGAAAAGGTCTAAAGCCAAACCCATCCGTGGTCATCCTAAGGGAGAAATAATAACACATGCTTTGTGTCAGTGGTATCTTCCAGGTTAAGCTCTTGGGTGATGGCTTTCTCAGTGTAGTATAACTTGCCAGTATTTACTGCCTGTGATAAATTAGGAGTACCCCCCTCTCTATGCTCTTTACTGCCTCAAGTAGGCTGGTAACAGCTTTCCCAACTGTAAATTACCTTACCAACTACTTGGGATGGAAGAAAGTGAATTGGAAGACCCAAGCTTAGAGGGCCATTTTTTTTTTTTACTCTCACTTCACCCTGGTGCTTATCTGCATATAACACTGGGGTGGGGATAGGGGTGGGGGTGGGGGTGGGGGTGGACAGCAAGCTTCCCTACAGCCCGGCTGACAGCAACTCATAAGAGATCCCTTTTCTCCTAGTGCTTTCATTATTTGGCAGACACTGTGGCCTGCAATAATGCCTATGTACCGTATGGGTCACATCTCGCAATCACCTCTGCTTTGTTTCTTTACACTTAGTAGAATGTAGGGTAAAGATCTAACATATATAGCCTTTTATTATGTTGAGATACATTCCTTCTATTCAAAGTTTCTTCAAGACTTTTTATCATGAAGGGATGTTGGGTTTTGTCAAAAGCTTTTGCCACATCTATGGAGGTGCCTATGAGAGTCCTGCCCTTGAGTCCATTTATATAGCTGATACAGTCTAGAACTGGTATCAAGTCTATGGGTCTACAGCCTAGGGGTCTTGATTTGGTTGTTTTCTTTGCCAATGAACTAATTAAAAGGCAGGAGAAATCTGAAGTGGCACAGGCAGCAGCAGAGAAATCTCAGGATCACCAGGTGTTTATTAGGGGTAAGGAAACACACAATCAACAGACACACGGAGAAATGACCCTCTGGAAAGCCAAAAAAAAAAAAAAAAAAAAAAATCCAGTCTCTTCTCAAGGCTGGTGAGCAGTCCCCCAATTTAGGGTTGGTCAGTTTGAGGACAGATATTGTGGTTGATTGGCCCCACACTGTTGTGTGACATGTCCTGATCCAACCTCGAACTTGTTGGCCTGCTGGTGGGAGACAAAAGCTGCCAGGCTTTTGTCTAAGTCAGGAAGTTGAAGAGGAAGAAGCTGGTCATCTTGGAAATTGGACACTTTTATTACCTAACCAAGGTCTTTCTTCCTATCTGTCTGCCTACCTGGGAATGTCTCTGACATCTATTCCTTCCTAACGCTGTGACCCTTTAATATAGTTCCTCACATTGTGGTGACCCCCAACCATAAAATTATTTTCATTGCTATTTCATAACTGTACCTTTGATACTGTTAATAACAATAATGTAATTATCTGTGTTTTCTGATGGTCTTAGGTGAGCCCTATGAAAGGGTCATTTGATCCCCCAGAGAAGCCACAAATCACAGGTTGAGAACCTCCGACCTAGTCTTTCATAACCACTCATATATATTAACTTCAGAAGAAAAGATGAAGCAAAGCCTCTTTGTTCTGTCACTGTGGGAGTCTGTTCTTGAGCTGGGCCAGCACAACAGCACACTAGGCAGAGTCTACCTGCCAGCATTCAGACGCAGCCACACTGACCACAGGAACACTTACCAAATACTTGTGATAGCTCAGAGAGCACGCTAACAGCCTAGCCCCAGTGAGTGGGTATTTGCAGGGACTCCCTGATGCCTTGGGCCTTTAATGGCAGCAGCCTTACTTCTGACTCAAGGGCCACTTCCAAACACTGGGTGAGGCTTCCTTAGAGCCGGTAAGCCTCACACTTCCAGGACTAAGATGCTTTATCATAAACAGTCTCCTTTCCATCTAGTCACGTCTTCTCAAGAGCCACTAATCCCTAGCCACGTGGTTCTGACTGTTTTTCCTGGTGAGACAAGAAAGAAAGAAAGAAAGAAAGAAAGAAAGAAAGAAAGAAAGAAAGAAAGAAAGAAAGAAAGAAAGAAAGAGAAAAAAAGGGAGGAAGAGGGAATGCCAAAGAATTACTAATAAAGATTGGAGATGCTATATGTATCAGGTACTATAGGAGGTACTTGTGAGACATCAGTGACAGGACCATTGCCCCTGCCCTATTGGAGCTCCTAACTGCTCAGGAAGTTGGCATGCTGCTCTGCCTCATGACAGCCTGTGGTGAGGATGCAGGTGCTGTCATGTGTTGGGGTTTCTGAGAAGGTATGTTGCAGCTTTCCTGGAAGTACTAGTTTCGAGGAAAAGCGAGGGGATTGGTAATCTGTAAAACAGCAGGAAGGGACCTCCAACAAGCAGAAAGAATATGGGAAAGGTGAGCTATGGAAAACCTCTCCGTTAAGAAAAGGTGGCGTCAGAAAAAGCATCAGCATAGGAGCTGCAAATCTACTCCCCAGCCCAGGGCCTCACCCATGTTCCCTTGAGAGTCAGGGGATTCTCATGACCTATTTTACCTAGGGGTGGGGCAGGATCTCAACTGAATGTGACTGTTAATAGAACACTGTCTCTAACAGGCTTCACAGACCAGGCAACCAGAGAGTCCTCCTCTTCCTCCATGGCCTAGCCAAGCCCATTTGAAAAAGCAGAAGGCACAGCCTCCCTTTACATCCTATTCATCTGAATTACCTGCACAGAGTATCGGGTCTTGCTCCTGCTCCTGTCGGAACTGTTCATAGCCTATCTTCTAACACTTGCCAGACCTGTGCTGTTTTCTCCCGTGTGGTATGTATCCAGGGTGACATTTACATAGTGAGTTGATTGGACCTCTCTTCCAGGAAGTAAAGGATGGCTAAGATCTTACCTAGACACAGCAGGACACAAAAGCCAAAGGTTGTTCTAACTGAACACGTTAGCAATGCCAGTGTTTAGGATGCTTAGAACCATCTCACATTGGCAGTACAATACACACCAGGCCAAAGCTACCAGGCAGGACTGCACTACACTGCACTATGGGTCACCACTTACTTAGATGGACAAGACTATAGTCATCTTCTGTCTCTATTGGGCTCCTGTATTTGTTATCTGCCCAGTGGCCAGAATAAGTGAAGGTTTTCTTTTGATTTTTTTTTTCAAAACTCAAGGGGAAATTTTTCTTAATTACTGATGGGAAGATTACCAATTATTCTAAAAATCAAGAATAAAAGCAGGTGTGAATGGCAGCACACACTTGTAACCCCAGCACTTGAAAGGTAGAGGCAGGAAAATTTTTTTTTTCAGTTCAAGACTAGCCTGTGATGAACCAGCCTGCCTCAATCTTAGACTTGAAGCCATCTTATAGTAAAGACAAACTAGGCTCATTCCTATTGGTGGTTAAACTTTTTTCTCAAGGGTTAGATGATGCCCCATTTGTGACCTTAACTACAAATGCTACTGCACTGCCTGCTCCAAGAAACAGCAACCACACCTTTGTTTCAAAGTTGTTATAACCATCTTGCAACCTACCTTTGCTTCAAAAGTTTGTTACGTCTACCTTGTTATTACCACCTGGCAGCCATGCCTTTACCTCAGAAGGTCATTCTGACTAACTTCTTATGCTTATGTTCTGCTCCTGTAACTCACCTATTTTGCCCACCAACCCCCCCCTCCCAATTTGGAAACCACCTACCGTCAGCTATAAAAACCTTGTCTTCCTCATGTCTAATGCTGGATCTCTTGAGCCCTGCATTTAGGGAGGGACAGCGCATGTATACAGTGAAAGTTCTAGTTTCTTTAAAAACTAGGTTATGTTATGTGAGTATGTTTTTGTTTTAATCCCAGGTGTGGGGTAAGAGGCTGCTTCACAGCCGGAGAATATGATTTACCTCCTGCACTACCAGGGATATGATCTTTGCTAGCTGCAGGTAGTTTAATTCTGGAGACCCTAGAGAGGGTATAAATGGGAGAGCCCCAAGAGGGCTTGAGGCAGATGCTGCTGGTTTGTCCTGATGCTGTTGTTGTTGCTGCCGCTGCTGCTGTTGCTGTTGTGTTTACTATTGCTGGATTACTGGTTTGCTGAGCTGCTGGAGATTCTGACACTAAAGAATGGACTTGCCTCAAGGAACCCTAGCCAGCAGGAGGTAGCCTATAGAGGTCTATGCCCCCTTTCCCCTCTAACCTTCTTTCTCTCCTACCTAGTGTTTGTGTTGGAAGGGGTTAAAGTGGAATAAGGGTTGGAAGGGAGGTAGAGAATCCAATAAAATAGCTTAAAAAAAGAAAATGAGCCTACATGTGTACATGAATAAAAAAAAATCTTCCTTTAATTAATTTGGTCTTTCTTCCTCCTCCTATTTTTGGGTTTAACAAACTGAGTTACATAGAAGATCCTGCCTCAAAAATAAACAAAAGTGAAAGGGTAGCAAGATTCACAGTATGATGTTATGGAAACTCAGACCTTGCCGCCTCAAGCAAATCACTGCCACTTGATAGAGACCAGTGTTTAAATGGGTCAGATTCCTTCTTCTACCAACCCACTTTTCACTGTGCAGGCCTGGAAGGCATACTTGAGAGGGCAGAGGTTTGTCTGCATTAAGCAAGCACCACAGGATCTCTGGCCTCCTGAACACAGCATGACTCCAAGAACAAGCATTTGTGTATAAACATTTGTGGACTGAGTCTATAATCCATTTGGCTTTTCCATTACAATTCAGATTAATCCCCCTTTCCTTCTCAAACAATTGTAATTGAAGAAAATCCTTGTTTGTAACCAGGTAACCCTAGTCACACTCCCTTTCCCTCACAGCTACAGAGAACCAGCTGGGTCTTCCATCATCATTTTCCCACTAGCTGGGGACAAGGCTTTATCTCATATACATATTCTTTCCCTACCCACAAGGTAATTATCTAAGATTTCTAGCTGAAAAATAAAAATAAATAAACGCCATTCTTTCCAATCTAAAAGTGGCATTGGTCATTAAGGTTGAAAAAGTGACTGGGGCTTCACTGAATCCTATGCAAATCAGCCCTGATGAGCTAGTAACTAATCTGTTTACAAACCAGACCTGCTAGACAGGCCTCAGTGATTTTCTATCAAAGCAAAGCAGGACTCTTTATGGGCATCTGGCTGTCCCTGAATGGGCAGTTTAAACATAGACTCTTTCCTTCAAAGTAAGATCAAAGCCTTTATTGCTCCTAAATGAGTGCATTGTTCCACTCACTACCGTCTTGTTTGCAATTTGTGTTTATTAACAGCACTGTCTCAGGTTTACTTTGTGAATTACTAGTTTCTGAAAACAGTATGGCAGTTTTATGGACCACAGTATGCATTTGTGGAGATTATGTAGCATATAACACACAGAATGGCCCATCAGATAGGACATTAGGCAAAGAAAATTCTCTGCAAAGATGGCAATACCTGACCATGCAGAATTTGCTCAGGTTTTTTTTTTTTTTTTTTTTTTTTTTTTAAATAAAGGAAACCATCTGGCCTAACAGAGCTGACACAAGACAAGGTCCTCAAACCGAAGGGCTAGAGTTTGATCATGCTTTTGCTTGCCTTGGGAAGAAGCTTCTTTGGAGTTGTGACTTTGTCTGTCCCTGAGCGTCAGAACGTAAAACTGTCCTATAGATGAGGGCCATCAAAGGGACAGCTCAAGAAGCAGAACCAAGTATTTTCAGGCAGGGACTAGTCAGAGGGCCAGAAAAGACAAAATTCTTTCTTCTGATTCCTGGCGCTCCACAAATCCTTCTTTCACAGCCCTCCGGCCACAGCTTTCTCATATGAGGACACAGGCCTCCACCTCTCACGGCCCCAACATTGAGATCAGAACCATGTCCTTCACACACACCCTCCAATTCATCTTAGGAGGATGAAGCTGCCAAGAAAACTGCATCTTTTAAGATTTGTGGTGACACAGGTATACAAGCTCCGGGGTGTCACTGACCTAGAAGAGGAGCCACAGCAGACCGCCGTGAGCAGATGCAATGCAGGGGACCCAGCCTCCACAGGCGCAGCTGTTAATGTCGATCGATGGAAATGGGACAGCCGGGGATGGCCATAATCAGAGATCACACCACCACTCAGAAACTATCCGGTTTTAATGGTTTCTTTTCTTTTCTTTTCTTTTGACAAGGAAGCAAGCATAAATTCATGAGGATAAAGGCACATTTGTCAGACCCCATGGACAGACTCGTACCAATCCAAAACGAATTGAGCTGAAAGTGGCACACCCGAGAGCAGGGAGAGCAAACCCAAACCCACCGTAAATCTTCTTGGCTTATCACCTTCTAAGTGTCCTTGATGGCCCAGTTCTGTCATTGTGACTTGGGGGGGGGGGGGGGGGGGGAGGATAAGACTGAGTTTAAATTAAACCCAAGTTAAAACAAAACAAAACATTTCTATCTCCTACAGACAGGATTTGAAACCATGCTCCTGAAGTAGAAAAGACATTCAGACCCCACGTCACAAGCAGCCACCATCAAACTGGACTAGAGGAAAATGGTTGGGACAGTGTTCAGGCCACTGCAGCTCAGTGGAACAGTCACTGTTCCTCTGTAGCCCCTGTGATTGCCAGTGTCGCCTTCCCAGTAGCTGACTCTGCCCTTTATTCCACCTTAGTCACCCCTCTCCTGTTTGCCTGAACTGTTTTTATGTTTTTGTCTAAAATACAGACTTTTCATCTCTGAGACAGGTCAATGCTAGGTAAAAACAAAAGCCAGATTAAATGCGTTAGGAGTTAACTTAGCAGAACGTGCTTTCATTAGCACAAATAAGCCATAGGGTCTCCCTGGTCATCTTGGCTCATTAAAGAAACTAAACTAAACCAAGCAAGGAGAATGAATCACGTTTGGCACTTATAGAAAGCAGGCCTCGGGTCAGGGTTAGGGTCATTATGGGGAGACAGAGAGGGAGACCAAGATGAAAGGTGCATTTGCTCTTAGCATCTCTGAGATCAGAACTCTAAAGGGAAATTTCTGGATAGTCAAATAGTCTAAAATTACCCAAGAATGCTTCAAATTCTATCCATCAATGGGATGCAGAGAACTTTAAGAGGCACAAGACAAGTGTTAGACAGCAGTGAACTTGTATCCTCTGCTCTCTGCTGGGGCAGGGGTTGGGGCTGCAGGCGCCATGGGATGGGTATTAACTCTTTCGGTCTTTCAGTTCCCGAAGCCCAGACTATTCGTCTTTTACAAGGTGAATGTGCAACAATTATGTCCAATTTCATCTGATTAAAGAAAGGGAAACTAGCGAAAGATTTTTAATTTTCTGATTTGACCATTTTAATTTGAAGTTCTCTGCTCTGAAATACTGTTTCCTGCTGAAACAATATTTACTCTAACCTCCAACAACCCAAATGCTAAAGTATTTTAGGCATTTATCATTTTTAATAACCATGGCAAATGCCAAATTTTGTCCTTTTGAAGATAAAATGCAATACTCAAAAAGTCACAGGATTTGCATATGCAGCCAAGGCTGAAAAAAAAAAAAAAAACAGGCCCCAAAGCTGCCCTTTGGTTTTATGAGTCTGGCTGTGAGGACGGTTTCCACAGCCTCCCCTCTGCCAATGTCATCACTACAGAGTACAGGTCGGAGCTAAGCTCGCGTGTCAGGCCTACTCAAGTGGCCCATTCTAGATGAGCTCTCTTGCTATCTCTGTACCAGGCACGACAGAGTATCATTAATAAAAATGTATTGATCTCTGAATCTATTCCTGGCTATGAAAAAACTTCTAATAAATGAGATGGCTATATGAGCCATAAATAATGTCTAACAGGACAGAGCCCAAAAACTGTCAAGAAAACATACCTCGTGTTTTCTTACAGTCTTAAGTAAGAAGAACCAGAATTTTAGAGCTAAAACAAACATCAGCAAGCACTGTAGTATTTCCCTGTAAAGAGAGAAGCAGATCCCAATACTACACAATGCAGGAGTGCCCAGGACCAGACCTCAGGCCTCTCTCTGGTCCTCTAGTCCAGGGATGGCTCTTGTATCCAAGGCACTCAAAAGCAGTCCCTGCAGACTGGCTGCGAAGTGCTTCTGTTTTGTTATAGTCTCCTATGAATTTTTTGAAGGGATCTGGTTCCAGTTTGAAGAAGTCTTTTTCCCTTTTAGGTATTCTTGAATTACTAAATGATGAATATAATTACATAGTAAAAGGTCATCTTCAATCTGTCTGCTGCCAACAAGAGACAATTCCGTGTGCATCTAGTATGACAGACAGACAAGCTAGTTTATGGGTTTGACACCTTGCATGGAATGTTACAAATCCCTATGTTGTCCTTAAGCTCAATTGAACTGAAAGATGGCTAAAAACCCCACTCAGGCTGATGACTCCCCACCGGCTAGCCACTGGAGAATGCTCCAGGGTACAGTTTCTGCAGCTGAGGCTGGCAGTAACTGTGGCTGTTTTCCTGAGCACAGGCGCCTTCTGACAGAAGCCTGAGTCAAATTTATGAACACCGATAAGGTTGCTGGATTCGCCTCTGCTTGCACAGTGTAGACAGATCCTACACACTTTCAACTGCTTAGAAAGCAGGTCAAGATAATAGCATGTGCAGTAAGAGCAGCCAAGGATGCGGCCTGTCTGCAGTGTGCCTCTCTATGTCTGACTGTAAGGTGTCCTATCAGTAGACAGAGTCCCTCAAACACAACTCTTTAGAGTCCCTTAGTGAGTGCATCTGGGCTGTCACAAGGTTGCCTACCTTACTGCACATGCAAATCAATGATTCAAGTGTATATAGGGCCGGGCTAGCAGAAACACATACCTTTTGCTGTGAAAACTTGATTCAGTTTTTGCAAAAGTCAAGTTTACAAACTTTTGATGAAAGAAAATAACTTTGTGAAAGATCTGAATTCTGTAAGGTTTTTTTTTTTTTTGTTTTTTGTTTTTTGTTTTTTGGCAAGTTGTGCATAATGAACTGTAATCTTTAATAAACTTGGAACTAAGCAAATGTCTTTATGAGAAACTGTTTGTACAGTTTGTGGCTCACTTAACATAGACACAGCACCAATAATTTCTGCTCATTCATATATTCCAACACTCGCCTAAGCTCTTCACTGATGCTCACTAGTCCTCAAAGCTGAGAGGACCATCTGTTCCATCAAATAGCTTCCATCCCAGAATGAAAGACAACCAAGGCAGCAAATACAATGTACCAGGTAGCTCCCCTCACACAGAAGTTAACAAAAAAACATTGATGAGGAAATGACGGCCTGAAGTAGCTAAGGAAAGCTAATTAAAATAATGTGGTACATTTATACTATGGAATACTACTCAGCTATTAAAAACAAGGAAATCTTGAAATTTGCAGGCAAACGGATAGAACCAGAAATCCTGAGTTAACTCAGACCCAGAAAGACACACATCGCATATACTCACTTATAATTGGATACTAACCCAACATGGATGTCCTCTAAGAGTCTTCATTCAGCGGGGGATTGGGATAGATGCTGGGAATTGGGATAGATGCTGGGTGAGACTCACTATTGGGACTCCAGGTGAGAATGGTATGGGAGAATAGGGAGATAGAAGGACCCAAAGGGTTCAGGAACCCTACAAAAAGACCATCAAGGTTGGCGGATTTGTTTTTCTGACATTTGGTATACATGGACTCACACTAACCATGGCCCTTTCTTTGCATTTAGCCTCTTTCAGTTGGCCCATTCTCAAGGCTCATCTCATGCTGTGCCAAGTTTCAGCACTTCTTCCTTTTTAGTGCCAAATAATCTCTCATGTTGCTTAGATCACAATGTGCTTATTAAGATCGCTTCCAAGATGTCTTCCTTCAAAACGTCACTAATGACCTCTAATGACCAAATCTAAATGATTAATTTCCAGCCCCTGTACCACTCCACTATCATCAGCTTTTTAAACTGTTACCTCAAAACAATTTTCATACAGTTTTTTACCTTTTTGCTACCGTGAATGCCGTTGCCAGGAGCATCACCAAGAGGCTTTTATGTGCACACACATTCCCGTTTTGGGAGCACTAGGACCAGAACAGTGCTCAGGTGTTGACTCTGAGTGTAACTTCAGAGGAACTTCCAAGAACTATTTCTTACAGTGCTGCTTCCTGACACTCCCAGCGGCAGGCTATGAGTTACAACATCACCACAAGCTCACCTTCATTCTTGCCATTGTCCTTAACTCACATTCTTTTATGTGCAATTAAGCATTTAGTATTTGGCTACACCAGGTGTGACAACTTCACAGAGTTGCCTAAGGTCACTCTAGAGGTCAATAAGTCCAGCCTTGGCTAATATTTACCATTCACGTTAAAAAAGCATGCTATTGAAGTTACACTCTATGTTCTATGGAGGCCACTGGCAGACTCTCCTCCCAACTGGGAGTCACTTAGCAAGTGTCTTCTCTCCTGTCATCTTTCCCCAACTCCCATCCATATTTGCAATTTTAGCAATATGTCTAGCGTTTCCCATCTTGATACTGAATAAGCTTTCTACTCCACATTCCCTGCTGGGTCCATTCTGTCTCTTCTTCAGCAAACCACATAGGTGTTCTTTCTCTTCCCCTCCAATTCCTCTCCTCTCCCTCTGTCATCAACACCCTCATTTCTAAGACTTTTCAAAGCCTCCTGTGACCTCTCGCCAAATCCAAATGGTTCATTTCTAGTCCTTGATCACTCAAGTCATGAGCAGCTTTTGACAGGCAACCATTACTCCCTTAAAAATCACCTTTCCTTTTCTAGGATCTGCTCCTACCTTTCTCCCTCCTTTATGGCGCTTCCCAGTCTCACCTTCCCGCCCCCACGGGCCTGAGACCTTTCATCATCACCAAGCAGCTCCTAAAAACCCAACCTTTGCCAGATCCCTTTCCTCACTAAACAGAAATTCCTTTCTTCCACTTTCCAAGCTATGAATGGACTCTTCCAACACCAATAGCTCCATCTTTATGGTCAGGATCCAACCACTTCTTTCTGTAACATTCCAGCCCAACTTCCACCATCTCTCACCTGCATTATCCCACCAAGCTCCTAACCGGCCCCCTGCCCGCACCCGTACCCATGCCCCTGCAACCCACTCTCCATGCAGCATCCACTAGGAGCCCTTTTAAAAGACAGGTCAGGTCAGGTCACTCCTAGGAGTGAAATCCTTCACAGACTCACTTTTGTAAAAGGCAACTTGCAATATGGCTACCATAAGACCCTTTCGTTGCATCTGCATGCTCACATGGTCCCTCCCCAAGCTGACTCTGGCCTTGGCTGTATGAGTTCCTCTGCCAACATGCCAGAAGACTAAAAATGCTTGTTCATGGGTCTGGTTCTCTGTTGCTTCAGGGAACACTTCTGCTACCATGTGAAAAGGCTCAGGCCAGCTTCCTGAAGGGTGTCTTCTTTGAGAGAAGCCACCATAATTTCAACTGTCCTAGACAAGTGACCCTTCAGCTCTGTTTGAGTTAGCCACATGTGGCAGAAAAAAAAGCCACTCTAGACAATCTTCAAAAATAGTAACATTATTTTTAAGCCACTAGATATTGGGGTGCTTTGTCACCCAGTGAAAACAAACTGCATATATTATCATTTCACTCAGAAGAAAAAGCCAGTCCTGCCATAGCTGCCTAGCCCCACTTCTTACACTTGACTTACAGCCTTCTTACAGCCTTTTTGTATTCTTCGCTGTCCCACCTCAGGGCCACTGTACTTTGCTGCCTGTGCCTAGACTATCTTTCTTCAAACCCTCACGGGGCTTGATCCCTGAGATTGTATCATCTGAGAGAAGTCTACCCTAACAAATGCCTCTGGTGCTCCCTCTTCCTCTTTCCTTTAGTTCTCACGATCTGACGCACAGACTACCTACCTTTTATCACACCTGCTCTTCCTTATTACTGTATCTTTAGCACTATTAGTAGTGTCTGGATTCTTACCATCAGGAAAATGATAGAAGCAGTATGTCCACCAAGTTGGTGTCTAGACCTGTCACCTGTCCTGTCTTCAGGCTAAGGTAGGAAGGTGAGGAAAGTGCTTCACTGAGGCAAGTTATATTTGATGGTGATTTTACAGCACCTACCACCTACAAAACCTTTAAGCACACAGCAGTCAAGTCTTCAGAAGGGCAGCTAGACGCTGGCCTGACAACGGGCAACTCCAAGCTCCCTACCCTTTGACCTTCCTGCCTTTGTTCTTTGCACCTTTCCTCCATTAGCTTGTAAAAAAAAAGTTAGAGACAAAGCAAAAAGCTCCAAAAATGTTATCAGGATAGAAATTTATTTAAATCCAAAATAATATGACTATAGTTAGAATAATGTAATAATTATCTAAAGGAAATATCATCATTGGCTCTGAAACAGTCTAAAGGAGTCATTCTTCTGAGTCAAAAATATGTAATAAAACATACAGGAAGCAAAAATCCAGAAGCAAGCCGGCTGAGTGTGGAGGCTGTAACAGGAGGGGCACACTAAGATGCTGTAACAATCCAAACAGGAAAACATGTGTCAACAAGCTGTCTTATTTTCAACCCCTGGACAGTAAGTCAGTAACCTGAAATGAAGGAATAACTGCACTTGGTCATAGGACAAATTTCCCTCTAATGTGTCTTCATAACTGATTTCTTTCCTTTTTACCATGGGCTCCATCTCGCTGACAAAACATTTGGTTTTACTTGCAAAGTGGAGTAAATAAAGCATCCTGATCAGAGTGTTCGATTTCACTGAAGGTGCTCAAGGATCAAACTTTTAAAAAGGTCAACGGAGCTAGCTAGTGGGACCCATCGGGCGTGTTTGCTAAACAGATGAAAGCAGCAGCACTTTAAAATGGTGAAAGCTCCTGGGATTACTGTAATGTAGACAATCGAAAGCAGACAGACGACCTTTGATTAAACCCATTACTAACAGAGTGAGCCCAAGGAAGCTCAGGACAGAGTTTGGATCGTAACAGTGTCCGTGTCCAGAGGGCACCGTCAGAAGGTCTCCTCCTCCCGCAGATACTGGAACACGGATGAGAAGTCTTTCTTTGCGTAGCCCTTTGCACACATCATCCTGTACACCTGATGGGCGATGCTTCCTAGAAGGATTGGGCTTTTGGTGCTTGTGGCGGAGTCTTGAGCCAATCCCAGATCCTAAATCAAAGAATGGCAGAAAGAAGCACACTGAGACTTGTGGGAAGACTCATTCTGGAACTGGGCTAGGCTAAGGGGAGAAGGGAGGGTAGAATCTGGAAAAAAAATTAAGATTTTTACATGCACGAAGCATGTGAGTGTGTTTATGTTTTTCCTCTTTCGATGGAGAGGATGTAACCAAGTCCTTGGTAGAATGGTAGGCAAGCACACGCCCATGGAGTCACACCCCAGACCATGTGTTTCCTTAAGTGCTTTCACTTTCACAGACCTGGAAGAGTGCTAGAAACAGAGTTCTTGATTTCTGAATTTCCACATTCTTGTCCCCCAGGAGACACATTTATTTTGCTTTTGGATAGAATTACTGTGCAGGTAGGATTACATAAAGATGTTTTTCAAGCCAGGCGTGGTGGTACACGCCTTTGATCCCAGCACTCAGGAGACAGAGGCAGGCCGATCTCTGATTTCAAGGCCAGCCTGGTCTAGAGAACAAGTTCCAGGACAGCCAGAGCTACACAGAGAAACACTGTGTCGAAAACAAACCAACCAAACCAAACAAACAAAAACAGAGCTGTTTTCAAATCTGTGGAAATCTGTACAACTATTATAAAAAGTAGTTTCTAACATGAAGGGAAATTCATAGGAACAGTCTCAAACAGTACCCTATACCCTGTATACAGTGATAAACGTGTAAGCTGCAGCCTACACAGGCTCAGTCTTTTGAAGAAAGACACTCACAAGGGACTAGTGTAATTTGGGAGCAACACTACCAGTATGGGGGTAAAGCCTTCTAGTCAAAAAGATAGCTGAGCACAGAGATAAAAGATGAGGTGTTAGTTAAGTAAAAGCATTGGCAGTTGAGGGAATAGTGGCCAGGAAGAACAATCCTAAGGGAAGGAACAGTGAGTGGAAAGGTTTGGGCGTAAGGGAGAAAAAAAGATTGGTTCACTGGCTAAAGCAGAGAGAGAAACAGAAAAGGGAAGCAAAGGCCAAGTTATCCAGGCCTTGTCAGACAAGCTGCAGGGATAACTTTCAGTGGAAAACTGATGCACTATTGTAACAATTTTGCCTTCTGGGACAAGTACATGCTTTGTTGAAAGGTGGTGGTGTGTGAGTCTGTGTCTGAGGGTGTGTGTGCACGTGCATGCATGTGTGTGTGAGATGGTGAGGGTTAGATCATTACTTTTTTCTCCATCACAGCTCATCTCTGCATTTACCATACCTTAGCCATAAGTGTTGTTCCAAATCCACCTTGGTAGTTATTAGATGAGGGGACTCCATCCATAACCCCAGGTACAGGATTGTAAGTGTCACTGGACCAGCATCGTCCTGAGCTCATATTCAGGATTTTAGCTAACAGTTTTGGGTCAAGGCCTGACCTGTCAAAGGTCAAAGAAAAATATTAAATGTCAGAATGTACGATCATATGAGACTTATTAACATGTGAGAGCGTCCCATCTTTTTGTTCCACCGCTGTAAATCTAAAGCCCACAGAAAAATGGGAGGCAGAAGAGACACTGACAGCTTGAGGCCAGTTTTGGGATACATGGAGTATCAAACCAACCTGAGCTACAGAGTGGGGTCTTCCCTCAAAAATCCAAAATAAAGGCTGAGAATGGTTGCATCTGCCTTTAATCCCAGCATTCTGGAGAGAGGCAGATCTCTGAGTTCAAGGCCAGCATGGTCTACACAGTGAGCACCAGGATGGCCAGGGTTGCGGAGAGGAACCCTGTCTCAACCCCCCCCATCATCATCATCATCATCATCATAATAATAATAACAACAACAGCAGCAACAATAACAATAAATAAACACATCAAAACAAACAAAAAACCCCATCCATAAAATCAAAGCCAAGTGAAAGTTTTAGTTTTCAATGATACAGTAGTAAGAGCTGCTAATTTTCTTAGGTCATTCCTGAAAAGACCTGCACTATCTACTACTATAGAGGAGAAAACACATAACATCACACTGAGCATGGCTTCTCACACGCATGGGTTCGGTTATGTTCAGATATTACTGCCTTGTTACTTATGAACTTTAAATCAACTGATAATCTAAATTCTACATTCACATACAAATGGTCTATTTCAGAAAGAAATACTGACGACTCTGAAAAGTCACAGGAGCCTGGGTGGCAGCACTTATATGTACATTTATCCCTTTGGTTTTTATGGGAGTAAATGCAAGAGATGAACAACGAGCTGTAAAACATGCTTAGGAGAAGTTATCATTACCAAAGGCAGTACTTCCTGCTGCACATTCTTCCTTATTTATTAAGCCTTCATTAGATAATCTTGCTTATGAAGCAAGTCTGCCCAGAGCGGTGACATATGCTATCTATTCAGAGACATGCATTACAGTTCTGGGTCACCTGCTGATAAGGTTACTGATCCTGATAAAACAAAGCTTGCCCGGGCGGAAACATCATTTGTTCTTCCACTGGGCTGATGGCATAAGTGGCTGCTCAATGCAGCCCTAGGAACAGCAGCAAAATGCTCATCAGCTTGAGTCTATGGATTTTAGCATGGTTTAGGAAGCCCAGTTTTAGTTTTGTTAAGTATCAGTGAATCAAGGTTCAAGTAAACTTTCATACTCAGCAATTTATTGGTTTCGTTCATGCAAAGGACTATTATAAAACAACTGTCATAAAAGCTTTCTATTTTGTCTTAAAAATCAATCTCTTCTAGGAAAAAAAAAAAAGATTGAAAAGAGACACTTAGATAAATGTTAAACAAACGGCACTTCAGCATGGTTAAATTCATCACTGTATCATCTGCTCACTGCAAAATCTGAATACCCAAACAGCTAGGCGATTTTTCTGATGCTACATCAGGGAAGAGTGCTGATAGCCAAGGTAGGCATGGAACCAGTGTCACATATGGGCGTGATCAGGCTTCTGAGGTGGTGGTGATAAACAGCACACTGCGTGCCACACAGCTGAGTGTGTGGGGGTTGGGGGGGAGGTGGGGGGGGTAGTCATGTTATGATGATGGGATTATGTCAGGCACAAAGATGCCAACTGTATCAACTCTCACACTTTCTGTCCCATAACAGACAGAAGCCCAATAGTCTGAGTCTTTTAGAAATACAGAGTTTGGCAGAGCATGGTGGTATATGCCCAGTCTTAGTAAGTGGGGGGCAGAGGTGGGAAGATCAGGGGTTCCTGGCCAGTCTGGGCTACATAGCAAGTTCAGGCCAACCTCAGCTACATTAGTCAGACAGTGTTTTAAAAAGCCAAAGGGGAAGAAAAAGATCCAAGTTTGTTGTGTTTAGTTACAACAGACACTTTGGCTTTTGGTATAAATAAAATCAAGCGATAAGTATGACATATGACTTGGGAAGAGATAAAGACAATGTTGTTAAGGAATGATTGTGAAGAGAAAATCACCTATTCGCCATTAGCTAACTGTTGTAACTACAAGTGTATTCTCTAAGAAGCACACGCATCCATAAAGACAGCACTTTTTTCAAAGACATCAAACATTTTAGAAGCGCCCTACCATCTTAGATACAAGATGTCATCACATGTAAAGCAGTGGGATTACTCCCCCTCTTAAGAACCTTCCAGGTTATACTGGCTAGTACTTCACCAGTCTTTGCTGCAAAGGAGCTTCATGCTGTAACATTTGTCCAAATGGTCTAACTCGCCGTTTCCCTAACTTTACAACACCCTCTGCTTTCCCCCAGAGAACAGCCCAGGGAAGCGCTAGCACTGACTTATGGGAGCCTGCTTCGGTGACCATGTCAATATCTAGAGGCATCTAAAGGGCACATGCACACATATAAAATCGGGTGGTAGCTGTTTCTCTGCTCACTTTCCAAACCTGATGCTCCTGCCATGCAGATTCCCTTCAGGAGCCTGCTGCTCCCTCCCTGCCCCCACTCTGCAGCAAAGTGTATCATTAAAAAGAGCAAGTGAGGAGTGCTTTGCATTTCCTCTTTCTGAGGCTTCTTCAGCTGGCACACACAGGACTGACAGCTAGAATTAGACAGGATATTAAAATCAGTTACTGAAGTCCTCTGTCTTCCTCTGTGCCCAAGGCTTGTAATGGTCTGAAACCAGCTAGAATACACAGTAATTGTCATTCAGAGAGTCTACCCTAGAACGTCATGCTTCACTGGAGAAGACTGAGTTTCCATTTGAAATCAACAAATTAATCCAAGACAGGTATCTGAAAGGGCAAGTTTAATAGGAAGCAGCTACTGGGCTCTCAACCATGATAAAATGTTATTGCTGCTTCCCTGTAAATTGGCTGGGAACATATGATACTTCTGCATAAGAGCCCCATCGCTGCTCAGGAGATATACAGCTCAAGCCATCAAAAGGATGACAGTCTGTCAGTCCCCATAATAACTTGCCACTGGAGGTGGTTCAAGAGTGTATGCACGCATGCTTGTGGCTTTACAATTGCTGGGATGTTCTCTGATATAAACAGAATGAATTCATTGCTCTGACTGCATATTTAATGCAACTCAAATAAACGTCACTATGTCAAACCCACTCATCTCTAAAACATTAGAACATTAAATGAACTTTTGGGAGAAGTAAAAAAATGATGCATCATAAACTGTTTTTAAAACTGAAAAGTATAAAAATCATTTGCTTTCACCACAACCAAAATTTTAGGCACCAAAATCTTGTTCGATTTCTATGTTTTGAGTTTCTAGCTGGTGTTTGGTAAGAACAACAACTGGGTGTTGGTACAACAGACCTGGAAAGAACACATCTATAGCCATACCCATTTTAGTCAACCACACACTGATTCGCTCATGGTTACGCGGACTTGCCCCGTGTCAGCTGCAGGCAGGAACCAATGGGACAACAAAGAAGCGGAGCAGTGCCTGTGCCGCTGGCTGGGGTAGGTGAGGGGACAGCCACCCCAGAGGCCATGCGAGCACTCTTTTACCCTTCCTCCTCGCCTTTTCATTTCACCAAGTCTTCATTCTTGAGTGTCTGCTACATTCTTAAGGGCCACACACACATACACCCTTTGTGGAGCTTACATTATAGAAGAGAAAATAGGCAGCTAGTGAGAAAGGGGGAAAAACTGAAAAATTAAAAAGAAGCAGTGTAAGACAACATGGTGGCTACAAGAGGGCCCTGAGCCTGACTGACCATGTAAATTACTTGTGACATCGCCAGTGTTTAAGAATAAATTCCCAATGAAGCAAAATTAAACACACACACACACACACACACACACACACACACACACACACACACACAC
>OU015744.1:146931499-146963154 GCA_907169655.1 Acomys percivali | reverse complement strand
CACACACACACACACACACACACACACACACACACACACACACACACGTTGCCTATGTGGTGAGATCACACAAACATAACCTCTCTCATGCAAGCAGGGTGCTTTTAAGGCTATAAAACGACTTCAGAGCACTAACTAGGAATCCAATTAAAGGAAAAAGATCTAATAAAAAGGAATCTCAAAGTATATTATGTACCAATATTTTTTGCACTTTATTTAGTTTTTTTACAACATTTTAAAATTTCACTAACATCCATAAAGGCTCACTGTAAAAGAGCAAGGGTCAATACAATTTTTAAACTGTATGATTTTCTTCTTCTATTAAAGAGAAACCGTTATTTCAGAAAAAAAATTCCATTGCTTTTGAGAGTGAAATTAATCAGAAATGATCACTTCACTGGAACAGGCAACTCAATTTGTAAATGTTGACATAAATACTCTAGAAAATTCCACTTGTGAGTGAGCAGAATATGAATGCAGCTGAACTGCTTTGATGCTGTGCTATTCTGTGGGAATTTACTGCTTGGGAATTTATGCTTGCTGATGCCAATTTTCTCTTTCACCTTGCAAAGCTCAATAAATTGTGGCCACTCTCTCTATACTCTATTAGAGACCGGTTCTGTCATCTTAAACCATGTCTGTAAACCCTGACAGAAGAAAGCAGCGGAAGTGCTCATCTTTCAGACCACTAAGAACCGTGTAAGGTAGCGTGGGAAATCCTCAAGGTACGAAATCAACTTAGTACAACATGGAATGTTAGAAAGGTAAAAGCCTTAATAGTCAAATAAGATGAGTAAGTTTCTGCCTTGTTTTTGGACTTTTATGCACATTTTATTTATATTTATAGGTCATTACATATAGTGTGTTTGTGCACTATATCCATATATAGAGTTTTAGAAGAATTAAATATTTAAAAGTTTTGTATTTTTCAGAGTCTAGAGAGCTAGGTTCTACTATACCATGGAACCACAAAAAAGCTTGCTGCTCTCACATATTATTTTACCATACTGGGTAATAGCCAAAGTAAGATAAACTATTTTTCTGCTATTAATGTCCCTTTGTGGATTTATGCCGTTTTTTTCTCCTCTCCTTGAGAGCAAACCTAAAGCAAGTAGCCCACGGCTTTCACCTCACTATACATTCTGTTCAGTGGATGTTCCAATGATTCTTTATTAGCTGGCATCTGGTGAGTTTGCACAAGCACTTACCCTGGATAGTAAGTTTTAATTTTTAAAATTGCATTGACGTATATGTGTGCATTCCCACGCCGTGGTATGTGCAGTCAGAGGACAGTCTGTAGAGTCAGTGCGTGCCTTGCTCAGGTGGGTCCCAGGGAGCAGGCCTGGCAGCACGCACATGCGCAGCCATCTTCCTGTCCTCAGAGCTTCACTTATTTTATCTGTTTGTTTAGAGACAGGATTTTGTCATGCAGCTTTGCCTGGACTGGCAATCACTATATAGACCAGGTTGGCCTCAGACACACAGAGAGATTTGCCAACCTCTTCCTCACAAGTGTCTGGGATCAAAGGTGTGCACTGCCATATCCAACCCAAAGCTTCACTCAGAGTTTTGACAGAAAAACAAGTCAAGAAATGCTAGAAGACACATCACTGTGCCTAAGGAGCCCCCTGCACCAGTGATGCACTAAGTGAGGAAGGAGTAAAGAACAAACTAGGGGGGGGGGGCATGTCGTGAATGTGACCCTAGGTTCCCCCAGGCTTTTACTTTTATGATCTAGTCCCTAGTTTCCAGAAAAAAAAATAAAATCATACAGATATTAATTCTGTTTTTGGTAATAATTAGCTTTATATGTAATTTGAGTTCCAGAAAGTTTTGGCTTCCTCTTCGATGAAACTGGTCTAGAGAACGGGTGTGACAAGGTTTTCAGAATGACAAGTACCCATAGCCTGAAACTGGCCACGGCACAGGTGACGTTCCAAAGGACTCCCACACACGGCAGTTTTACTAAGGCTTTGTACAGACATGCCTCACCGTCTTATAGACATTTGGTTCTAAAATGTAAATGGTATGGGATATTGATAAACCAATTAGCGCTGATGCAAAGCAAATTCCTCTTTTATCTCAATTACAACATGACAACTTAATAGGTCAAGATAGTTTAACATCTGAGACGGGCAATTCAATAAAACAACAGCATCTTGATATGGTAATTAAGAGGAAATGTGAATCCATTACCATGTTTTAAAAAATATCTGAAGCACTTTGGCTCTTTTTATTGCTTTTATCAAAAGCTGTGGTCCCAGCCACTTCTCTATTATGGGATGTATCTGATAAGCAGCCCAGAGAGATGAAGAAAAGCTACAAATAAAGAGACCTACACACATTAAGCAGTTCTCTAAAATAAAAAATGTGTATTTATTATATTCATGAAATGAAAAACATTAAAAATATTAATTAGGTGATTAATCATATGTACCATTCCCAGTCCAAAAGATTAAAGGCTAAAATTAAGGCATTAACCTTAACCATTCTACAGAATGATTACTGGAAAGAAATTTTTACTCACTTTAAGTAAACAGTTAGTGAACACTATATTTTAAAAAGATACATGCTAACATAGACTAACCAAGCAAGCTAAAACAAAAGTTATGTACATGATTTGCACCTTTAGGAATGGATGCCTGGTTACCCTGACAACAGATTACCAAGAACCCTGCTAGCGCAGATTCTGAGAAACAGATTTAAAACAGGGACATACAACTAGTTTCAGGGTGGCATAACACCTGAATTCACTCCACATGAGAAGCAGGTTTCACTCAAATTTGTCCTAACATGGCCAAAATATGTCTGAATTTTAGTGTTTGCATTTCAGTGTAATAGAAGGTACAGGGCTTCCCTAGAAAAGCACAATACAACTTCAGTGCACAGTGCAACACATCTTACGGCCGTGGCAAAGAGTGTTGGTGGTCCCTAGGGCCCTATTGCTGCCCAATAAGCAAAGTCTATTAAAATTCAATAATGAGCCACTTTCAACATGCTCCTGAGCCAACTCATTTACTTCCATGAACATCATTCTTTTAACATAAAAAATCAAATAAGGAAGAGAAGAAAATTGTTAGTATATGAAAATGTTCTCTTCAACAAACCTGATTCCAAGATTCATAGCTTCGGCGGTTCCAATCATACTTATAGCCAACAGCATGTTGTTGCAGATCTTTGCGGACTGAAAATAGAGTGCATGTTATTGTATCTTTATTTTCAAGTTATAACTTCTAGAAAGCTTTTCTTTACCTGGTTCCACAGGATTCTCTCTTGAAACAAACACACACACACACTCAGTTGCGGATTCTCCCCAGTGGGTGCACTTCCCTCTGAACCTAACACAGTGCTCAGCAGAACCTGGAGTCTATTGCACTGGTGATAAATAGCACGGCTGCTGTGGCCTCAACAGTCCCAGTGCCACCACTGCTCTCTAAGGGGTGGGTTCACACTCTCACTTCGAAGTGGGGATGATGTGCTACATGGAAGGGAATAGGGGAGCAAGTGAGAGCACTAAACACTGAAGTGCACAGTGGAGGGCACAGCAGGGTTAGGAAGAGAGGACTCAGTGTGAGCATGTGGGGCAGGGACAGCCGATTCAGTTCTAGTCACTGCACCACTGAAAATGGGCTAGGAGGACGTGCAACCAGAAGTCAGGACAGAATGTAAACAGGCAAGAAAAAAGATGGACATAAGGGTAAATGGTAAATATATAAGAAGGTTAAATGCAGAGAAGTATGGGACGAGCCTAGGATTGTAAGAACATACATGCGTCTTCTATTATAAACCTCATATTTGTGAGGATGTGGAGAAATGTGATAGTTGAGACATTCAAGTGGGGAAGGAAGTTAAAATTGGACACAGTAGAAAATAGGGATCTACTGGCCCTCGGAGCAAGACTTTAAACAATGATGAAAAACCAACTCATCCTAATGTAACTTAAAATCCACGCAGGGAATTCTCACATGAACCAAGTAAAGAGGGGCAAGAATGTGGTCAGAAGAAAGGACATTCACACGGAGTCACGTCATTCGCGTGGTAACATTACCTGCCCAGTCCCAACAGCTCCACAGTACACCACATTGGAGCCCATGCATCCCAGCAACTCTTGGGCAGCAGCAAATTCATCTTCAACTCCTCCCACCATGAATGTAAGGTTTCCAGACCGAGCAGCTCCTACACCTGAGTCATTTGGGAGAAAAGAGATTGAAGCAAAACCGCTCAAGTAAAATGCCAAAATGAGACACAAACCTAAAAGCCAAATTTAAATCCCTTGCCTCAAAAATGTATTTCTGCCAGGCATGTGTACATTTCTCCAAATCTCAATAGGGATGTTCCAGCAACCAAGCATCATACAGGTTAATATAAACCCACAGGCATGCATAGTCATCCATATACACTTAGTTTACTGGAGCCCTGACGAGCAGCCCCACATGCAGAGGAACCTGCTGTAAAGACAGCAAGTGAGTGTGTGGCTCAGAAGCTCCTTCTCCAACCCTCACCTGCTGAGGAGATCTAGAGACTGACTCTTGGGCCCCAACAGGTAGGTATTCCGGTAGCAAGGCTCTTTCTGAGGCAGAAGTGGTTGCTTATCTAGAGAGCTCTCACCTGCACTTCCCAGTATCACCTGAGTCTCCTCTCCTCCTTCTCTTCCCTCCCATCACACCTTTGAGGCAACTCATCCCCAGCAATACAAGCGCAGACAAGAAATAAACCCTGAAGCAGAGCGTGATGGTGCATGCCTTCAATTCCAACACTTGGAAGGCAGAGGCAGGTGGATCTCTGTGAGTTCCCAGGACTACAAGAGAAACCTTGCCTCAACAAACAAACAAACAAACAAAAATTGGCTTTTAACATGCTTGATAAATTGTCTCTGGTTGAAAGAATCAGTGAAGCAACTTCTAATTTAGGCTTGTCTTTCTGCATAGAAGGAGAGGGGTCAATTTCCTATAACTTTTTAATTAACTATGAAATAAAAAAGTAATGTTTAATATTGGGAAGTTCATAATTTTCAAGTTAGATTTTCTTGTTCAAAAACAGTGAATATGTGGATAAGCTTTACTAGTGCAACTTCTGATTTTGTAACTACTTTGCAGCTTACTTGCAACTAGAAATAGGAAACTGTAGCTGAGCCACAACTAGACTAGACCTGGCCATTAGAACAGACAGATATGAGTGATGGCTGGCTTTTCAATTTACTTCACTCAATGAAATACAGCTTTTAAATATTAAAATTAAATTGTCAGTATTCTGCTATTGCCAAATCAAGTAGCGCTCTCTTTCCTAGTTTGTGTTATTTTTAGTTATTCACTAAAAGCAAAAGTCAGTGTGATATAAGTCATACAATTTTGGGAGTGCATTCCCTATATATGGAAGCCTACAACACTTACAGGAAGTTTAATTACATCATATCATAATAGCATTAGAAACATTTTTAGACTATGTAGAAAAATTTAATTATTTTAACATTTTGATAATGACAGTCATTTAGCTAGTTTCTACTTCACCAAGATGGCGAAGCATTAATGTTTTATAGTTATTTTAGTCAATTTTGTTATCCATGCTGCCTCCCAATCCTGTTGATCTAACCTGGAGAAGTAGATGATTTAAGTCAAAGCTTACAAACAAATCCAGCACTGCCCGTCACAGGTGCAGCAGCACTGTGTCTAGATTACAGACTGCTAAATAGCTGCAGAGAGTCATTTATTGAAGGAAAATTAATGCTGACAATGGTTCTCAGCTGGTTAATCTTTTGACAGGTGCACTTTCTCACTTGTTCAAACACATATTTCAAAAAGAAGAAATAAGTTACTTAAGCAAGAAAAGCTCACAAGAAAGAATAATTTATTCTTGATTCAGGAGTCCGTGGCAGTACCACTTTCTCTCAATGTGATGGTGTGTTTATTTCTGACCTTATCACAACCTACATCCCAGCACAAGGTCTGATTAAACTGAGTACATTTGAAAGCTTTGGCAATTCTTGGGACCAACTTCTACCATCCTACACATTCCTTTAACACCATCAAGCAAGCTACTCCCAATGTTGGGCCAAGCTAATGCCTACACCATCCTAAAAGAAACTATCCTGAAACACTATCCTAAAAGAAACATGACCAGTGTGAATAAATGAAAAGGACCTGGAAGGCTGGAATCCAAAAGCTTCGAAAGACCTCTTTCGACTTCAGAAGACGCTGCGTAGGCTCTTATGTCTACCTATAACAAGCAGTAAGTGTATTGTCTTGCCATGCCATTTTAATTCAAGCCCACTTTCTAAAATGGAACAACACAGAATTAATATATACTCAGGTAGCTAGTACTAGAAGTATTTGCAGGTTGACTATTCTTTTTGTTTTGTTCTTCAAGGATCTCTCTGTGTAGCCCTGGCTGCCCTGGACTCAGTAGACCAGGATGGTCTTGAACTCAGAGATTCACCTACTTCTGGCTCCTGAGTGCTTAAAGGCATACACCCCCACTGCTCAGTAGTTGACTGACCATTCCTAATTCAAAAATCTAAAATCTGTTATGTCTCTTTTAAATCCAACCCTTTTTGAGCACCAACATGAAGCCACAGCAAAAAACTGAGCATCTATCCTTAGGTAATAGGATGCAGTCACACTAAAATTCTACGTAAAATTACATTCAGCCTATCAGTATAAGGTACACATAAAACAGAAATGAATCCTGGATTTAAATTTGGGTTTCAACCCCAAGATATATCTTTATATATATTCAAATAGTCCAACATCTAAAAAAGTTCTAAGTCTGAAACACTGTCCCCTGCTACCATTTCAGATCTTGAGCCTGTATTTTAGTTTATATTTTAATAATAGTATACATAAAACCAAACATACTGTCTTAGTTCTATTATAATATTTACCATATATTATTAACATCTTTGATTTTCTTTATCTGATTTTCCCTACAAGGTCAGCATAGGGTCTTGCTTATGTCAGTATTCCTATTACGTTGCACACTGCATGATATATTCAATAGACGACCGTTTGGAAAATAAATCAATAAGCACGGTTGAAAGAATAAAGGCTCTAGAGATGTAATAACTAGCTTTGAGAGTGATACTTGCTGGCTGTGTGATTATAACTCCAAGCCCATGAATAAAATGGGAAAGGCATTAATACTTCTTTACAGAGTGGTTGTGCATACCACTTAAATATAAGGGTTTTATAATTTGAGTTTGTGCAGTAAGCATTTTCCTATCTTGTTATCTAAGCCGCTGTCTCTTCTGGGATAGTTTTAGCCTTGCTTGCTAAATATCAGAGGCTGTGGGCTGACCCCATAAACAGGAGAAGCAAACTGGCCCAGGTTAAGATGGTCTGTACAAGTCTGTGCCTGGTTGATGTTGAGGGTACATCACTGAGCCCAGCATGGTGGCACACACCTGTAATTCTAGCACTCAGGGAGGCAGAAGCAGGCAAATCTCTGAGTTTGAGGCCAGCCTGGTCTACAAAGTGAGTCCAGGACAGCGAAGGCTATACAGAAACACCCTGTCTAGAAAAACAAAACAAAACAAAAAGATTATATCACTGTAAACTGGGTGTGGTGGCACATGCCTGTCATCCCAGAACTTGGAAGGCCAATGTAGCAAAATCCATGAATTCTGACCCATTTAAGCAGCATAATGAGAGCCTGTCTCAAAAAAGAAAGTGGGGAGAGGAAAAAACAATCACCATGAAGATCTCTTGAAAAACTCTGTGACCACTGAGCGTATCTTTTGGAAAGAGATGGGAAATCTGCATTTGCTTGTCCATTGAACACAATCTACTGGGTACCTAGTATCAAGCTCTGTGGTCAACTGTAGGGTGAAGGCTAAATCCCATATATCCTTGCTTCTAAGAAGTTGTGCGCCTGTGACCTGCCCACTGTTTTCTACAACCCCCGTCTAAGCATCAACTACAGCAACAGCTTTCTTCCCTCCTACTTGATCTCCTTTCTGCACTGTCTCCAACATCTATTCTCATCACAATGGCCAGAGGAACCCTCTGAAAACATAAATCTAGCTCATGGTTTTCCCTACTCTTAGCCATCCCCAAACTTTCCATCATGCTCAGCATTAAATCCAAAGTCCTATAGAGCCTTCTTTTAATAAAGCCCATGGCTTCCTCTCTTGTCTTATTTCATACCCATCTTTCTGTCATTCATGCTTCGGTCATTTTGACCTTTGGCTATTCCTGAAACACATCAAGCATGCCCTCATCTCGTCTCAAAGCCTTGCACTTCTAATTCTTTTCACTTTGGCATATTCTTCTCCATACTATTTATGAGTAGCTTTCCTCAAAACGCACCTCTTCAGAGAAGCCAGACTCTTATCACTTGTTAAACGTATACTCTAAAAAGTAAGTCATCCCCAAGAAAATAGTGTTAAACAGTGAGGCCCAATGAGGGGTAATTAGAACATCAAGGCGCCATCATGCACAGACTCATGCACCTTCAAGGGCATGGGTTTCTTATGAAAGATCTTCAAGTGTGGCCACTTTCATATTGACCCCACCTCCATCCTTCTGTTCTAAGCCATGATGGCCCTTGACAAATGTCATCCCTTTATTTTGGAGTTCCCAACCTTTAGAACCATAAGAAATGTTTCTGTTCCTTAAAATTAACTAATCTCTTTTTTCCCCCTTTGGCTTGTGATGGCAGTGCTGGTGGTGGTGGTTACTAGGCATCAACTCCAGGGCCTTGAACATATTAGGCAAGCATTCTGCCAACTGAACTACATCCATAGCTCCCAGTATCTCAAATATTGCTAATGGATCACAAAGGGGACTAAGAGACGAGGCAAAAGGAAAGAACACTGAGATGCAGTACTGGATGAAACCTGTTCTCACAGAAATACTCAATGATACTGAGGGTTACCAAGCTTTGCTGTCATTCTAGTAAGCCGTTAAATGCTGCCTGCTCTATTCATTTCCAATCTATGAAGGTAGTCAGACAACATAAACTTTGACATCCTATGATCATTGGGGGTCCTCAAATCCACATTCAAACATGTATGATGCTAACACACAAAACTGAGGTACCTCTGACTCTATAATAGTTTCATATTAGAAAAAAAAGGAAGGCTGATCATGATCAAATATAAATGACAAAAATAGTATACTACTTATCGTGTGTGATATAATATTTTAAGATATGTATACTTTGCAGAATGGCTAAGTCAAACCATCTAACATGTAATACTGTGCATGCCTTTAATCCCAGCACTTAGAACAGAGGCAGAAGGATCTCTGAATTCAAGGCCAGCCTGATCTACATAGTGAGTTCCAGGACAGCCAGGACTACATAGAGAGACCCTGTCTCAAAAGTAAATAAGCAAAATAAATACCCTCCATTTGATTAAGTCAGATCCACTTTATATATTCCCCTTTATTGCTTCGTGGCCTTTTAGCTGAGAACAAGTGTAAAAAAGGAGATTATTTTTTCTTACATACCTATATTAACTAAATCTAACAAGCTCAAACCCTGTGGCTGTCTTTAGGGCCTTTCTAGCCATTTCTTATGATAATGTCTTTAGAGATTCTCTTCTATAACCCTAGAATAAAAACTATTAACTCATTTGTACAAACAAATGAAAATGCAAATGTCCAAATCACTCAATAGACATGAGTACTCACTCTGCTTTTAAAAGCCACAGACATCTATCATATGTGTTGGCCGTGTAAAGAGAAACATTCAAAGTCTAAGTTAGCCAGTCTTCCTATTTTAAAAACAGACTTACGCTTGCCGTACACACAAATCCTGGAACTGCATTTTCAACCTGGTACTAAGAAGCAGCTCTTATCGCTCAAGGAGTATGAGACCCATTGTTGGTGATGGGAGAAAAAGGGTCAAGAAAATCCACATAATACAACAACAACAATAACAAAGTTATATGCAAACTAGAAGTATAAATGTTCACAGATTCAAAGAAGAAAATTACCAGCAGCAAATTAGCTATCCAGTGCTTTAACTGTGCTAGGTATAAAGATTCAATGAGGAAATATGTTTCCCAAGTTAAAAAAAAAAAAAAAAATCAAGATCTTTCCTGGCTTATTAGGAGAACATTTGAAATATGAATATTCTAAGAAGTCAAAAATGTAAGGTCATGGGAGGCACAGAATTCTATTTTTACCCCCCAGTTCCCAAGGACACACCTAGACACAACTCCCACACCTAAGGCACAGAGACCTTTGTGGAAAAGGAGCAGAAGGATTCTAGGAGGCAGAGGAACAGGGAGTTTGCTGTGAGATTGTGTCTCCTAGGAGTTATCAGAAGCTACACACAAAAGGTCTCACCAATATGACTGCTTAAACATGAGATGAACAGGATGACATCACCAGACATGCTAACACAAATGAGGAAAGGCTCAGGGGCTAACCCTTCACAGAGAACAACAGCTAGCTTAGGAATGCTGAAAGCGGCTGAGATTATCTTCCCCAGGGAAGGGTATACCAATTGGTTATCCAATACCAAATGGTCAACACTGAAAACACACATATAAGTAACATACACATTGAGCATTGTATTTATGTATTAGGGTAATGTGTGTAGAATTTATGTAATAGCATTTAATGAAAAAAAAAGGCCATGAATTTGAAAGAGAGCTAGGCTGGGTTTGGAGGGAAAAAAGGAAAATGATACAATTATAATCTCAAAAGAAAAATTTAAAGGTCTAAATCATAACTACAAAGAAGAGATGTGTACTAGCAGAGTGCTAAAAATATCATCATATGATACCAGGGTCAGATGACAGATGGCAATCATCACCAAATCCTGGTTTCTTCTTTCTTTCCATTCTTTGACTTCTGTTGTTGAAATGGCAAAAAAAGGTTAACAAGAAATCTTCTCAATGCAGGCACATGGAATCTGGTAACATAGTGTCCCATATTCCATATACACCAAATCTCCTTCAAGCAGTGAAGCAGTCATGAACTGAGCAGGCAGTGTGGGGTGCTCCTAAGTGCTCATGGACTGCACTGTTCTCTAACTGCACAAAAGCTCCCACCTCTCTACAGGGCTTTACATCTGCTTATCAGAGCAATCTGTTTAGAAAGCAGGAAGCCAGGGATATGGAGGGCGAAGTTCAGAAACCCAGTACCCTACCATTAGTAACAGTGAATTGTATTTCTGCCGATTACTCGAAGTAGATTTTAAGTGCTCTCATAACTAAAATCAAGTATACACAGTATTGCATGCTGGACAGTTTGGCTTAGCCATTCTAGAAAGCATATATATCTTAAAATTACTGCATATTGATATGTAGTATACTATTTTGTCATTCATTTAAAGATCAACTAAAAGGTTAGGGATACTGTTCAGTGGATAAAGCTGTTGCTGTACAAGCATGAAAATCAATGTTCAAATCCCCAGCACCCATGTAAAAGCCAAGCAGATGTGATGGCCGCCTATAATTCTAGCACCCTAGAAAGAGAGACAGGGGTCTTGGGAGCAAGCTGCCTAAGCTAGCCAATTTAGAGAACTCTCCATTTGTTCAACGGAGGCCCTTCCTCAATAAACAAGGCGGAGGGCGTGAGAAAATGATGCTAATGTTGGTACTCTGCATGCACATCTGTAGACATAAACATTCAAATACTAATGCACACATGAGTGCGCGTGCGTGTGTGTGCGCACACACACACACACACACACAGGCTTAGAAAAAAAGAAAAGAGCAAGTCATAATTAACAAATAAAAAAGGAATCCTAAGAGTTCACAGTAAAATAAAATTAAAGTTATCTTTAAAGAGGAAACTTCATTAGAGAAGAATAAAGCAACCTCAAAAAATGAGTTTGTCCTTGAACTCAGTTATATGTTTTAAGTTCACATACTTTTCAATGCTCATTTGATACTTTATATAGAACACAGAAAATGAAATAATGAATAATGTTCTTCATAATACTGTGCTAAAGGACTGTTTGCCCAAAGTGAACTAATACTCAGTTCTTCCCTTCTGACTGACTTGGCCTTACACCTGTAAAACAGTAAAAACTTGTGCTAGCTGTCTCCCAATCTCAGGCAGTTCAGTTTAAGAACCAGCCCAGGCTGGTGTCTCAGTCAGTGCCTTCCCATGAGCACACTCAGCTGTATAGATCCTTCATTATTACTAAGCAGGCCTTAGAGAGTCCACTATGTCCCCCACTGAGTCAAAGTTTTCTGAAGAACGAGGATGCTTGGCTCAGCAAAAGACAGCAGAACTCTTACTGCTGCTTTCCTTTGGTCTTCAAGTTGCAGGAAGCAGTGGATTTTTTTTTCTTCTCTTTCCTTAAATTACTTCTAATTTTCAAATCTTCATCTTTCTTTGTCAATGAATGCTAAGTATTTCTACCCTACAACAGAGACTACCTCACCATGTACACTGAGAACTATTGGTTTCTGTGCATCTAGACTGCTCCTTTACATGATAGTGCCTTCCTGTCGCTCATCTCCAAGACTGTACTCAAGATGAGAGCCTCAGTCTCCTTGTGGCATTCCGAGCTGGTAAAGAGCACTCAAAGCCACGGTTTTTTCCCCCCCAAGGACATAAGCTCTTTTTAATATGAGTGAGGTAAAGCTCCATCTAGCTGTCTGTCTACAACATATACACACTACCAAACCAACATGTTATAGATGACAAATACCATTTTTATTTATCAATTATATACAGACAGAAAACTTCAATTTTGGAGTAGTGTGATTCTCTGTGTGTGTCCCCGGCATTCATTTTCACTTAATGCCATATAAGCAAACTCGTGTGTGTGTGTGTGTGTGTGTGTGTGTGTGTGTGTGTGTGTGTACATTATTATAAAGCGTTAAAAGTGATAAACACATGATTCAAATTAAGTGGCCCATGTGAAATCACAACCCAGTCACACCTCTGAAGTCACAACACTTGGACAAACTCTAGTCATAAACCTTAAATGTTGTAAGTAAATCTATCCGCCCTAAGCATGTCAAAGTCTCTGGCCTAACAGTACCAAAGAGCTGAAGTTTGGAAATTGGCCACACTTACCCAAGTATGGGTAACCTAGAATAACCTCCTAGGAATCACCCACGCCTATCAGAAAGAGGCCTTCAAACCCAGAGAGGGAGAGACAGAAAGCTAAAATGTACGTTTCACCTATATCTGCCTTTAACACTGTAAAAGCCGAGCTGCCAAAGCACTTTCAGGAAAAACGCAGTAAATCACCTAATTTACTCAAAAGAACTTAAATGTTTTAACCAGTCTGCCATCAAAAAAGATCAAGAAGAGGGCCAATGGGACTTGGGCTGCAATGTGAGCTGTCTTTAAAATGCAATTGTTCTAATCATTTTCTACAGATGCAGCCTCACAAGGGGCTGCTGTCACAGGGACCATTTACGACTTGTTATGGTGTCTCTATTGTTTACCAGTGTCATTCACTGAAAAAAGGCGACAGCTGGGACAGAAATCTGCTACTCAACGAACAATATAATCCCGTGAAAGTAATCAACAAATTTAAGGGTGTTAATTAACTTTACACTTTATCATGTTCAATTAGTTGTCCTTTCTAGAAAAGATTGCCGTGCACAATCAGTTTAGAGCATGCCATGTTTGATTTGTAAGTGATCACTGTTTCTGTTTCAGAGCCCATGTCAGATGTTCTCCTGGGTTTTGGTGACACAGATGAATGGCTCTGCACATGTTAGGGGTGATCTGGTTTAACATAAGCCAGCATAACATAACCCCTTGTTAACATTACTTCTGGCATAATCCGAGCTGGAAACAAGAAAGCAGAAACACTCACAGCACTATTCTGGAGTCTGATAAACAAAGTTTGGTTAGCCTTTCCTAAACAAAGACAAATACATGGCAAAATAAGTAATTTTTCATCGTTAATTTTCAAAGTAAGATTTCTCTTTCGGGGGCATGTTTGGGATCATTTCCTCCCAGCAAGATCTCAAAGCTCTGGCACATTATGCACACAGAACTGCTGTAGCCTCAAACTTTACATAATGCAGCTAGGCTTCTCCACAGCAACTGAGCAAGTGGGAGGAGTGTGTCCAGTGCGGCCTGCACTAAATTCTAGACTGTAACTATTAGGTCCAGAAGCTGCATTCCTAAGTGTAGGGAAGTGCATTAATCTATGAATGCAATCTGTCCTCATGCCTACCTTTAATGCACCTGCTTCTACTTACTAATAGGACAAGGAGAGGCTCATGATGAAGCGGCAGTAAATTCACTATTGCATTTTAATGAAAGCCACTATGGCTATTCCGAATTGATAAATACAACATGTACCAAGATATTTCATATCCGCTGAAGTGAACAAAACCTAAAACTGAGGTCTGGCAAAAGGTGTCCATTTTTATGAAAACAAAAACAATGGACATGCACTAATCTCTTAACAGAAAAAGCTATCTTGAAGGATTTTGAAACAAGTATACCTTGCTGTTCTGAACTATTTCTTGCATGTTGCATAAATTAAACACGTATAAAGAGCTACAGCTGGTTAGCTAGTTACAGCATTCACAAGGACAAAGCCGAACTTCTTTGAAACAGAAAAGTTGTTAACTCTGAAAGCTAATAATGTCCTAAGTTAAATATTAAAGAAGGAAATTATAGGCTGTATCTGAAACAGCTGAAACCACAATACACGGCAGCAGAAAACATTTGTTTTCTGCAGAAGATCTGCAGGGAGAAGAGAGGCGGTCGATAGATCCTTAAATTGGAAGCAATAGCCGCTCTTCTATCCCAAGTTGGCAGCTGCTACATTTGCAGACCTGGTTCATTATTTACCCATAATGACCATCAAGCTGCAGTCAAAGTCAGATCACAACAACTGTCAGCAGCTCTTTTAATTAGCCTTGTTTGAATTCAGATAAATATCACAATAGCCCTGCTTATGCTGAAAGAGCAACAGAATATTCTGTGTGGAGTTAGCCTGGCTTGAGAAGCACCGGTGTGGTACAGAATGCTAGGCAGAAATGCAGAGTGGGGCTTCACCGCCGGTAATCACAACATAAAATGGTTTACCTGCATTTGGAAAATCACTTAAAAGAACAATTCCCTGACATCTGCCCAGACTGAGATGGAGCTCAGTGCTGAATTCAAGGAAACTCCAGGCCCCTGAAAGTCATGCGCATTGTGAGCCTGCAGAGCTCCTGGGTGGTGCCTTTGGAGGACACTGAGTTTTAAACCTTTGTCTTGGGGGCAGAGCATGATAGAGAACATTCTAACACTGCAAAAACAAAAACTCATTCTGTCAGCTTTAAAAATAATGTAAAAACAAAATAAATCTTTTATTAAGTAGCTTATAACTTTAATGTACTTTTATTTTACCCCTTTAAAAAAGGTTTTTGAGGAGTTTATCCTTCTATGACAGGAATTAACTATTTTCCTAAACAGTTTCATATGCTTTCTTCTCATTCATCATTAAAAATCAAAGTTTAAAATGCTAATAATAAAATTCTGGGTAATCCAATTACTGCTATATTCCACATCTGTCTGGACCCCACCCACCCCATCGTGCGACAAAAGAAAATGTGATAACTACTTTCTCTCTACTTTATGAAGAAGGCGCTATAACTTTAAAGAAAGTGAGCATGAGAAGGAGCAAGCCAACAGCAATGATCCAACAGCAATGGAAGTAAAGGGATCACAAGAAACTATGAGCGAGCACAGTCAGCTCTGGCTACTGGGAGCTCATTTCTGAGCCCCTCTTGTAAACCCTTTGAGCATCTGAACTCCAGATTTGGAGGTGGAAGGCCAAGCTGAAGAAGAAGCTGCTTATATACACTGCAAGACGCTGGGGGTCCTCTTCCATTATTCTTACTAGCTTCTCAGCCCCTGTGTCTCACTCTTCAGTAGTTTCTAATGGTACATGGCGACCTCAAGGAAGGACAGCCAACCATATTTGCATGAGGGTAAAGGACACATTAATATTTACAGTTTTCACCCATTTGGAATATCTTTACTGACTAGAAAAACATTCCTATGGAAAACAATAAAGGGGGAAAAAAGACTGCATTTGTAGTCAACTTCAAGTACTAAAACCTTAGAGTAAATACATTTATGGTATGCAGTGGGACCGTGTATACGGTTTAAGGCAACTTTTACTTGAGTGCTGATAAGTTAAGTGAAGAGAACTCGCCGCCTTGTTTTGTGAGAGTTCTACTGCAGCCAAGTTATACTCCTGTCTTGCTTTCTTTAAAGTGAAGCCATATGTAACAACCTGCCATGGAAAGTGAAAACAGCCTTTCAGCTCTCACCTTTTAATACAGCCTACCTCTTGACTACACGCACAGCCAAGAGCTACATACAACATGTTTCTCACTGTTGGCCTCACAGGCACAACTCAGCATGTCCTAACACTGCCCTCCATTTTCTCCTTCAGTCACACCCATATTTGTTCTTCTTCGGGCATGTCCATTCACACTAGACATCCCCTCTGCCTACGCGTACGAAGAGCTGTAGAGAGGCCTTTCCCAAGATTGGCACCTCAGATCACTAGTTTTATAGGACACAGATGGGGAATTACAGAGAGAAATTTACAGTTATGTTTTGTTTCTGACCAGTATAGTTTCCCATCCTCCTCCTTCTGATAACAAATCCAAAAAACACGGACAGAGTACTCCATCCATATGGCAAGAAAACCAAAAGAACTCTGCAGCAAATAAAAAAGAGGCAGAAATGTTACCAGGACTGAAACCCTGTTTTCTTTAAACTTGATAGCAACTCCAGTAACTCCCTAACACAACCCCCACCTCCACCAGCCTGTCAACACAAAAAGTCCCCTAAAGGTTTTGTGGTCAAACACATATTATATAAAACAAACAGATGCCTAAAAACATGAGCTCATATTAATATGCAAATATATGCCCTGAGTGTTTCAAAAGGCTGAGAGGGAAGCTTTCTAATTTACTCTATTTTTGAAAGTCTTTACTACTGGGGCGGAGAGATGGCTCAGCTGTTAAGAGCACTTTGCTCATGCAGAAGTCCTGGATTCACTCCCCAGCACCCACATGGGGACCCATAACCAACTGAAACTCCAGGGGATCCAAGGCATTCTTTTGATCTCCACGGGCACCAGGCCTGCATGTGATCCACATACACACACACAGGCAAAACACACATAAAATAGCATAAAAATTTAAAAATCTAAAAATGTATCTTAAAATTTACTATTATTATGACCAACCAACACGTCCCATTATTCACATGGAGGAGTACTTCTGCCCCCTCTAAATCTAGGAACAGAACTCCCAGCCACTGTTGCCCAATTCTGGACCCAGAGTTCAGTGCCTGATGGCATCAGTACCACTTACTCTACTGTATTTACAATCCATTTTTGGCTCATAGAGACTTCATTTTGGAGCACACTGCTAATGGTTTTCTCATTCCATTATTATATCCTATTTCTCTTACGTTCTTAGAACAAAGCAGAGTTTCAAGAAAACTATATTTCACTTTTCTCTAATTCTCAGTTATTAACCCGGTTTGGATCTGTTCATCTCTCACTTAAAATATTGTACTTACTTAGTTGTCTTTCTCTGCTTCCACCTTCCCTTGAACCCAGTCCTCACTCAGTGCCATGAGGGTTGCTCAGCCTTTTCTCTCCTTAAAAACACCTGTCTCTCTGCCTTACTTATAGGGCATACATGGTTGGCTAAAGTTTAGCTTCCTACAGTTATCTCACTGGACTTGACATACCAGCCAAACTAGATCGTTCTTTCTTTTCCCAGAGAGGAAAAATGATGAGATGGTCTTCCCAAGAGTTGTCCTCTTGTCCTGATATGCCGCCTCGGTATGCACTCCCTACTCTGCCACCCACCTGGCAAAACTGTACTGATTCTTTAAAGTTCTGCCTTAGTGTCACTTTGCAGACCCATCCTCCTGGGCCATAAAGAACTTGCTAGACCTACCTGTGCATGCATCATTCTCATGCATATTACTCATCCTCCCATCACCAGTCACATTATTCTACTTCTGTTGTTTACCTGTTTACTTTTTCTGGATCATGAGCTCTTTATATAATATCCACTAAATAAATCAAGTCTAAGGAATGACAGAAAACATGAAATAATGTTGAAAATAACTTACGAGAAATGATGAATTGAATTTTAGTTTTTTTTTTAAGTACTTTTTTTGATTTGTTATTTTTAAAGAACATGCTGAAAAGAGTCTCAGAAATATGCATGCTCTATAAGACGCTCATACATTCTGGTCACTGTAATGTCAGGAAGAAAGCTATTACAATGCTTTAAACGATCAAAGGGGGGCAAAGGTTAATCCTTGGATTAAAAAGAATACATCTTGATGACATAAAAGACCCCTTTACCTACAGAACAGCATATATTCACATGACAACAGAAGGGCAAAAGGAACAACTGTCTCCACCAAAGTCTTTTACGAGGTCACCAAACCCCATGCACAAAGTGGGAAGAGCCCTCATGACCCAGGTGCTTCTTTCCTCGGTGACACAAGGGCTTGCACCCACAGCCTTGCCCAAGCTAGGCAAAAGCGTCTCTGCCCAGCTGTCCACACAGCTCTCGATGGCAGGATCTCTTACTACCAATATGTTAGTCACTAAATCTCTGCTCCTGAATTCTGGAGGAGACACACACAAACCATAGTACCTACATATAAGAACTCTGTTATTTGAGGATTACATAAAATTTGCAACCCCTAAATTTCTTACCTGGGTGGCTTGGCACATGCCTGCAATTTTAGCACTCGGGAAATGGTTGTGAGAGTATTACAGGTTTTGAAGGCAACCTGAGCTTCACAGGATGCCTTTGCCTCAGAAAAACCATGTCTAACTAAATTAAGGCCTTTTTGTTTTAAAAAAAAATTACTGTGCTGGAAGTTGAGCACTGTGAGCACAGGAAGCAGGTGCTCCGCCACTGCGCTAGGATCTCAGCCCCTTCGCTGTCTTTTGATTAGTATTTAAGAAGCACTGTTCCTTCCCTTTAGTTGTAATCCCTCTGTATGGTTTTTAAAATGGACTGCTTTAAACCACATACAGTTGGAACTCCTTTTAAATATCTAATTAGAAAGGCTGGAGATGGCTCAGTGATCAGTTGAGAGCACTAGTTCTTCATCCTGGTATACTATTTATTGCTGTAATGAACTCCACGACTAAAGTAACTTGAGAAGAAGAGGTTTATTTGATTTATTTACCTCAATCACAGCCCATCACTGAGGGAAGTCGGGGCAGGAACTCAAGGCAGGAATCTAGAGTCAGGGACTGAAGCAGAGAGCATGGAGTGCTGCTTACTCTTCTGCTCTTCCAGCTTGCTATCTTATACAACCCAGGCCCACTCCCCAGGGGGGCACTACCCACTGTGGGCAGGGTCCTCCCATATCAATCATTAATAGAGAAAATGCATGACAGACCTACATGCCAACCTAGTGGGGTAGCCTTCCCAGCTGAGGTGTTCTCTTCCCAGATGGCCCCAAGTTGTTGTCAAGTTGACAAGAAACCAAACAGCACACTGCTGCTCCACAGGGCCTGAGTTTGCTTCCCAGCACCCACATCAAGCAGCTTAAAATGAACAGCCTGTAACTCAAGCTCCAGACAAAAAGAAAGGGAATGGGAAGAGAACAGAGGATGGGTATAGGGAGGGGGAGCAACCAGGCATGGTGGCCCAAGCCTGTAATCCCAGGACCTAGGAGGAGACAGGCGATGAAGTGCAAGGCTAGCCTGAGCTACACAGAAGAAGCCTGCCAGAAAAAAAGCCAAGAGAGCAATCAAATAATATTTAAAATAAAACTTTCATTTTTAAAGTCCCTACTTCTCAGTGCTGACACTTTGTACCTTCTCACTTTTCGAAGCATAGTTACAGCAGCTGTTTTAAAGCCTCTGCCTGACAAGGAACATCTGTGCAATCCTGTGGTCAGCATCTTGTCTTTTCCCTGGGGAATTTATCAGCCTTTCCTGGTCTTTTTGTGTGAAGTAACTTTTTAAGGCAAAATGGACATTTGGAATATAACATGTTATGAAATCCTCAATCTTACTCAGATTCTGTGTGAAACAGTACATCTTGGATGTGTGGGGTATATGTTTCACCAGCCCACCAGAGAGGTCAGACACAGTCTGCACTTCCTACCTGAGTCCACAATCCTCCAAGATATCAGCTGCACCTGCCTCACGTGCAAATCTCTGAGAAGACAGTCTGATACTCAGAAGACAAGCCTTTGGTGTGTTGTTGGGGGTCAGAGTCCTGCTAGATGACCCAGGAGTGGACCCAGAGATCCATAGACAGCACTGGTTTTTATTTTGTTGGTTTTTTTTTTTTTTTTTAATGTTTCCTTGGCACCTCTAATACTCCAATATCTAACCCCAGTCCTCCTAACCCTTGACTAGAAAGTCTTGTGCTTTGGTAACTAAGGCTGGGCCTGGGGCCAAGCAGAAGGAAAAGAAAAGAAGAAAAAAATGAAACCACAGCATATCCCCTCAATCTGGAGCACAGTTCTTCTGAAGTGAAAAGAGAACTCCACTCTCAGGTTTTCATGATCTGCTTGGCTGCCAAGGCCACTACCAAACTGAAACTTCAGGAGTAAGACCCTAATGGGAGAGAGAGACAAAGACAGGGAGAAACAAAACTCACTTCCTCACTTTCCCTTTCACAGGAATGGCCTTCCCTTGGCTAACCTTTTTCTTCTTGGGAGCCTTCCTTCCTATCTGTGCCCCATGTGCAACCAGGGTCCGTGCTGCGGGGCTGCGTGACACTGGGAAGCTTGCTGCCAGGGTGTTTAAGTCCTGTTTCTCCTCTTAGTCTACCCGCTGCCATGTACTTTTCAGAGTCCTCAGACGGTGGGTGGACGCATTCTGTCCAAGATTTTTAGTCATGTTCAAGAGGAGAAAAAAGGATGCGTATGCTTACTCCACGGTGCCACAACAGGAACCTCACCATCATCGTGAAGGAAACTTTTGTTGGACTGTATTCTAAGCTGACAGTTCACTCAGTATTTCGACAACAGTGTTCTACTGTCTTCTGCCTTCAATTATTCTTATCAAGTTTATTACAGACACAAAAGATCACATATCACATGAACCCGGCTTGCATGCATACATATCTATAAAATATATTCTGGGAAATGCAAAATTAATAAATTAGTGCTTACCTAGGACTGATAAGTGGCTAAGGAAAGAAATAAAAGCAAACTTGTTGGGGAGCAGAAACAGCTTGTATGTTAACCATGACTGAAGTTACATAAACATATGCAACTGTTCACATTCATCAGTCTCCACATTTAGAATGACTGAATTTCATTATATATCAATCAGCTGATGCACATATGGGGTAGATGCATGGGGTGAGGCAGACAGGCTCTTGCCACTAGCCTGCTGTCCATGTAGGTGTTTCCTCTTCTTACTGATGTACGTTGTCTTGGTTACTTTCCTATTGCAAGATAAAATACTATAACCAAGGCAACTGAAACGCGAAAGGATTTACTTAGGCTCGTGTTCTAGAGTCAGAGTCCAGCCTTGGGTCATTTACATGCAACCCAGGACTTACATTTACTATAAATTCTAACAGTCCCAGATTCACAGTGACTTTCCACAGAGAGGATGGTCACTCTTTTTATGGTGATAGTTCGTACTAAGTCTACTTAGAAGCCCATAAATTGATTGGTAATTTCCCAATAGGGTGAATAATTTAAATTTAAACTCTATATCTGTGAATTCAGAGCGATCATAAACTTTGGCTGGTGTAGACAGACAGATTTCCTAGTTAGCATCCTTGAGCAGCAAGCAAATTAACTCCAGATGACCCATTCTCTTTGAGGGTACAGCCTGTTTAGGGCTGTTTTGGCCTCTAAAATTTTTTGTTTAAAAAGAGCACGCTGGTTAGCTTTCTCAGTTTGTGTAAGCACAAGGTTTAGGTTCCTATTACCCTGTGATCTTTGTTCAGGAGTATTAATTCGCAAAGTCCCTAGCTCCTTGAACTAGCAACTGCTTACAGGGCAGTTAAACTCCCTGTGTTTATCCGTCATTTTGATTTCACATTACTATTCAATTACTTGATCTCTGAATAGTTCCCTTATCTTTTGAGGAATGTGAAGTGCACTTAAAAGCATGTTGAGGAAGTACAGTGTGGCAGCACGCACCTATAACCCCAGTACTTAGTAGGAGGTGGAGGCAAGAAGATTAGGAGGAGGTCAAGTCCAGCTCCAGTTACATGAGTTCCTGTTTCAAAACTCCCCAAACAATCTGTAGGACTGAGGACACAGAGCAGTGATAGAACCCATGCCTGGCATGTGTGAGGCTCTGGGTTTGCCTGTACTGCCCCTCATCCACCAAAATGTATGGTGATTTACTCCATGCATTGGTACTTTATGGCAACAGGATATTTTAAAATATCAAGTAAGCTTACTTTACATTCCTGTATATAGCCACCCACCCATGTTCTTGTAAGCAATCCTAATTAAATTCATCATGTCATCAATACATTTGAATGTGCACATGCATGCAAATTTGCATGCATGAATACACACAGAAGCAAAACGATGAACTAGTTGGGAAAATGAACTCCACAGAATGGTAGAAGGAACCAGATGGGGTAATAGAGTGAATATGATCAAAACACATTACATAGACACACAAAAATGTCCTAATTGGGTAATAAGCAAGATATCTCAGCTGTGCAAGCCTGATGACCAGAGGTGGACCCTCATGGCAGGTGGAAGTAACTCCTACAGGTTGTTTCCCTGACCGCCACACACATGCTGTGGCAGACACACACTCATGTACATACACACACAAGATAAATAATGCAATAAAATTATTTAAAAGTCATTCATTAAAACTATTAGGTACAGCTAATATATCCTAATTAAGTTTCTAAAATAATAAATATTTATTTGGGAATCAGTGAGACTGCTAACCCAGACAGAAGCAGAAGGAGCATAGAGCTGTTCTCTGACCTTCACATGCATGCCATGCCATGAGTCCACTGTATGCATCATGCATACACAACAATAAATAAATATGCAACATTACATTCTTTTGCCTGTTTTATTTGAGACAGGGTCTCACTGTGTAACCTTGCTGGCCTAGAACTCTATGTAAACCGACCTGGCCTCCAACTTGGAAATCCTCCTGCCTCTGACTCCCAAGGGTGTGTACTACCATGCCCAGTCTTTTTATTGTTTGTTGTTGTTAAACACTAAAACTTTTGGCCCAGTCTACCACACTGCCAAAAGTCATACCAAGCTATATGAAGAATCAAGATGGGTTCTTTGGTATCTAAAGAAAGACTGACTCCCCCTACTTTTATATTAGGACATTTTTCTTTTTTTGATAATAAAACAAGTTTCATCTTTACCACTATAACCATCAATCTAAAACTCCATGAATGAATGTTTCTTTTATGGCTACTACTTTAAATGAAATCAAGAAATTTCACGCAACTAGACACAGCAGTCAACCAAGTTAATCAAAAAAGAAATAAATAAATAGATACTTGGAATTTCAAGATCACTTCAAGTTCATGCTCTTTTTGTGCAAGCACAGGGTCTGAGTTTGAATAGCCAGCACCAGCACACAAGTCAAGCACACAGTACTCGTCTCTGGCCCTAGCACTAGGAGGCAGAGGCAGAGGGCTGGGGTGTAGCACGATACACTGAGACCAAGATCTAAAATATGAAGGCATAAAAAACATAAGAGATTTCTTCCTGGCCCACTTCCATCAGTGGATTTCAGAAATCACTTTATGCAGAAACAAAGATATATTTAAAAAAATGTTTACAAGGAAAGGTATATCCCAAACATCCACCTGTTTGGGTTATAAACAAACAGAAACAGCTTAGGGGTCAGTTTCTATGTGACAAAGTATATACGTATGTAAGTTCAGGCACACAAACTGTTCTCCAAGGAAAGGAATGGCTGTTGTGCTGGTCTCTTTTCCTAACAATACAGCGTCTATACAGCCTCCTTACTCACAGGAAACAACACTGAAAAGAACTGAAAAATACAAACTTGAGCTAAAAATCCACAAATGTTCCATATTTTAATTTTTACCAAATTGTAAGATATTTTGAGAATTATAAGCCAATGGTTATTTGTAAATAAACTCTCAATTTCCTCAAAATAAACTGTACAAATGCTTGCATTTCCAGTAAACAGATAGCAAGTAATTAAGGAGCGCAAACCCATAGATTAACCATTATTCTCATGTGGTCTAACAAAATTCAAACTATTGGGCAAAAGGCTGTTTTGGAAATGAACACACTCTACAACTTTCACTAACATCACAAACTACAAAATTACTTAAATGTTCCTAGAACAAAGCCAGATACTATCAAACAAGTCTTGCATAGAACATTTCAGTACCTTTATTTTCCAGGAATCTCTAGAGTTGACGGGTTCACAATGTAACCGAGGGAAGAGCACAGGCATTAGGACGCAAGGGGGCGATGGAAGGAGCTAACGGGGACAGTCGCCTCTGCCTCAAGGCAAGTGGGCACACTGCTGGGCTTGTAAGTCTGATAGATAACAAATAAGGAAAAATTAAAGTGCTAATTTAAAAACGCATAAAGAAGAATCATGTTCTTAAATATATACGGTCCACTTTAAGAAACTGTGACTGGTGCCCCGCGTGGTGGCGCACGCCTGTAATCCCAGCACTTGGGAGGCAGAGGCAGATGGATCTTTGAGTTCAAGGCCAGCCTGGTCTACAAAGTGAGTCCAGGACAGCCAGGGCTACACAGAGAAATCTTGTCTTGAAAAACCAAAAAAGGAAAAAGGAAAAAGAAAAAGAAAAAGAAAGAAACAAACAAACGGTGACTGGCCCATTTTGACTAGAACTTATGACCTGTGGTAATGCCAACAGAAAAGGCGTTATATCCAGACTGGAGGCCTGGAGTTGGGGCTAGGAAGACTGGCCTGGACTGTATAGCCATCAAAGAAGCAGAGGTTTCTGAACAGTGCATCATGGGTGACCTTAAGCACAGGAAGCAACCCTTTAGAAGGTGAGGTAAGAGTAGCGGAAGTGCAGGGCTGGTGAAGGCAGAAGCAGCAAGGCAAGCCAGTCTGTGCAAGAATGCACACAGCTGATTAGGAGGTCTCCTCTTAGACAACCTGTCTACCCTTTTTAAAATCGTGAGTGGGAAAAATCTGCCTTTTCCTGCATGGATTCCTGGCTGGACAGGCTGAAGAGAGCCATCTGCTCTCAGCATCAAGAGCAGCCCCATGCTTGCTGACAAGCACACCCATCTTTCTGCTAGCTAGCTCAATTGCCTACCCTGAGATTCCTTTAACATACAGGGTGAAAGTCATTCTCCGAGGCAGTCAATCAAGGCTGAAAGCTTGAGAAGATAGTCACCAACTAACAGATGCACTTTCAACTGGAAAAGGAACCCAAAAGAGGAAGAAAAGAAAGCAGGTAAAGATCTAGCCAATGGTCAGAACAGTCTCCACACTTGAGTGGAGAGTGGGGTATGACTTTCTCACGTACTCTGGTGCCTCACATTTGACTATGTCCCCTGGAGGGGAGACCTGGTGGCACTCAGAGGAAGGACAGCAGGTCACCGAGAAGAGACTTGATACCCTATGAGCATATACAGGGGGAGGTAATCCCTCTCAGGAACAGTCATAGGGGAGGGGAATAAGGGGAAAATGGGAGGGAGGGAAGAATGGGAGGATACAAGGGATGGGATAACCATTGAGATGTAACAAGAATAAATTAATAAAATAAAAATAAAATTAAAAAGAAAAAAGAAAAAGAAAGCAGGTAAGAAAAAAGAGAGAACAGAGCTGGGGCAAAAGAAAATAAGAGTTAAGCTCGAAGACATAGAAGAAGAAGGAATCCATCAACCATTACACTAGTCACACAAATGTAGTGCGTATTTACACTTCAGCTTTATTTTCAAAAGAACGTCTGGCCCATGTAAGGTGTGGAAGTGTTAGCAAAGTTAATTATGTTTTACAATTGGTAATTAAGATTAGAAAGCAAAGCCTTTGGTGATATGCTACCCTACTGATGGAGGACCAACATCTGAGAAATGTAACAGTGTATTAGCATAACCACATATGCAAAGTACACAGAACAATTTCCAGTTACCTTGTCATTGAATGATTAAATATGAATTCATAATTAGAAAAACCCACACTGTAATTCACTGGCTCCTCTGACTGTTCTGGTTCATTAGCAGTTGATTACTAAACAGTGACCTCTAGTGGCACGTAACTTTCTGATGCTGTATGACTGCTCAGAAGAGCCAGATCCAAAGAACCTATTTACCCTGAATAAGGCAATTTTATTCTCCTGTAAGGGGAAGTACTCCTCTTTTCTGCTTAAAATACATTCTATATGACAATATAAAGGCCTCCAAAAACCTACAGCTCCTTCCCAAGTGACACCATGATTTAGTGACTTTAAGTGAGTGCCTGCTGTGAGCCTGGCTGGATGCTTAAGATAGTTACTAAAGCGTAACAACCGGCTCCCCCAATTCTTTACTACCTAACCAACAACTAAAGCAACATGAATATAAACAACAGTACACACACAAAAACACGCTAAAAACGCACCTTAAAATTCAAATTTTAAATGGAAAATTCAAAAAACTCAGAAATTTCTGATTCAAATTCTGAACTATTTACCTCACAAGGACCGAGACCACATCTCAGCAGTAGAACAAATGCACACACACATTTAATAGTTAAATCCCCAGCATTTAAAAAATATCCAGCTAATGACTTAACTTTTACTTAGAGGGGTTTTGATAGAAGGCTCTTGTTTAAAAACCCTGTCTACCACATGTGAGCATCCATCTCTGCCCCCTCCACGCCTTCCCTCTTAAAGTGAACACACAGCTTTACAGGCTCACATCAATAGCTGGAAGTTAAAGTACAATGTACAAATCTGTGAATGTACTTGCTTTTATTGCCTGCGACCTAAGTACATTCACTCATTAAGACAAGGTTTCAGAAAGGCTACCAACAGGAAGACTTGGGCTGTGCTACAAAAAACATTACACACTCTCATTCCCTCATATCAGTCAAGCTATTGATTCTGGTTCTCTGAAATAACGGCAAGGCTGAAACATATGGCTCAGCCTCTAATAATTCTCAGACGCAAACTAAAGAAACACACGTATTTCCCTTAAGCAGCACTGCTGCAGGACGCATGGGTGTGGGTGCCAGTGGTGTTCCCTGATGATTTAATGTAGCAACAGAATCACCACTTAATGCTATTATTAACAGTTCATGACCTACCAGCAAGAAATGTCAGCCTGATTAATCTAAATACTGATGACCTTAAAAAAACCAAACCTACCTTGCTCCCCACAGCAGAATGCTATCCTAGACAGCTGCTGCTCCTGAGTATGACCGTTTGGCAGCAAAACAGTTACACAGGGACAACACCTCAGAGCTAAGAAGCTACTTAACTAACAGAGTTACAGGGTTTGAAAAGAACTGACATTAGTTAAGTGGGAAATTTTGTTACCACTAAGACCCGTGTTTTTGAAAGTACACATTTCTAAGTTCAGCATATTATTTAAAATACCTATTTTTGTAGTATATGTTAGTATTATAGGAAGGTGTCATTTGATTATTAAACTTTTATTATTTATGTTTCAAAATAACCAGGCCACATCAGATCTATTTTCTACTTCCTCTTATAGATACAAGAGAAGCTACTGTGAGATGTTTCACTTTCATACACAATTGGAGAACGTTCACTTGCAGTTCAGCCTGCTTTTGTTTTACACAAGGGGCCACTTCTGAGAGGATGTAAATCTGAAAGTGGCACTTCAGAGGGAATCATTTAACACCACTATTTCCAGATCCTGCTGGGGACAGAAAAGCACAAGTGCCACCACTGGGCTTCAGAAAGGCGAGCGCATCATAAAACTGGACAGCTGATTTTCACCAAAGCAAACAACCAAAGCTTCATCCCACAATAGCTAGGGTCCTTTACCTGCAAAAAGCTAACTCAACTTCAGCTTCCCTATATGTGAATGAAGAGACTAGGACTCTTAGGAAAAACACCTGGGACCATAAAGAGTAAGTCAAAATGTTCTACAACTGAAGGCCGAAGTTCTATTTTTTTGTTTTTAAATATAAAGCAGGTTCTACATGGTTACCTGAAAGATTTAGCCTCAAGTTAATAAGGGAAGAGACAAAACCGACTGAAGAGCAACCTATAAGACTCCAAAGATTTTATCATAAATGATTTATTAATAGAGGGGGACATTAGAACTGTTCTAGATCAAAGATAAATAAGAAACAGAAAACCAAATGCAATGCACTAACTGGATTAAAACAAACACAAAAGCCCAGTTACTTGGGGAAACAAGTGGGATATGTGAGTCTTACGTCTACCTAATGACACGGAATAACCTGCAAATTTCCTGGCTATTATATAAGTCTTGAAGTTATACAGAACCACTTTTCAGAAAACATAGGCTGAAGGTATTTAAAAGTAAATGGCTTGGCCAAAACACACAAAGTCCCCCCCCCACCCGTGTGTGTGTGTGTGTGTGTGTGTGTGTGTGTGTGTGTGTGTGTGTCTAAGTCAAGTATGGAGTGCACATAAACTGAAAAACAAAACAACAAAAACAACAACCAACAGAACAAATAACTAGATAGCAGAGGCTCTCTAATAACTATTCCATAATAATATATTATGAATTCATAATTCATGAGCTCTTTGTATAAATGGAACTCTGATGCTCATTTGGAAATATTTCCTAAATTCCAATTTTCCTGTGACTTCTAGAAAAGCAAGACGTGAAGGAAAAAAACCTGACCCAAAGGTCAACAGAAGTAAATTAAGTATCTCTTGATGTACACATTACTTTTGTGAAACATTGGAGTCAAATTTCTTTTTTTATTTTTGATGTACCTCAGGATAGTCTTGAACTCTTGATCCTGCTGACACAGCCTCTAGGTGCTGGAATTTCTGGTGTGTGCCACTGTGTCTGGCAAATACAAAGTCTCTCACAGCAAAGTTTGTTGTTTTTTATAAGAAGTTTGGTTTAGCTTTGTTTTTTGCAATGCTAGGAACTGGACCCAGGAACTCCTGCATACCAGGCAAATGCTAACCACAGAGCTGAGCTACTGTGAGTCAGACTTGTAAAAACAGGCTTCCTCATCCATTAGCATCCTGCCTTGCAGAGTCGTTCTGGAGTACCCACCCGAGCCTGCACAGAACACCCTCTCTAAGGTCCAGGTTAAGGTAGTTTAGTAAATAAGCCTCAACTGGAATGTAAGAAGCTGGGTTCTGACACAGAACCTACAGCACTCTGCTGTGCTGCAGCGTTAATGCTCGGGAAGACCCAGGGCTTCCTTCTGTATGAAAGCTGCACCACATCACAAGCATGTGCACAGCCTCAAGTAGTAAAGGAACCAGATTATAACTATATTTCTACAAGCTGGGACGTGTGGGAGAGAGAACGTATACATTTAAATACACACGGCTATTTTGTACAATTGTCTTTCATGAGACAGAAGTGTCAATCAAACAAACATGCTTCCTGTGACTTTCTTTTTTGGAGTGTCGAGGGTAGGGGGCTGGGTCTTGCTATATTGCCCAAACTAGCCCTAAATTCAAAATCCTTCTACTTCTACCTCCAAGTGCTAGGACTGCATGTGTGTGGTACTAGTCCTGGCTTCCTGTGCTTTTAATTTAGGAAATGCAATCCCTTATACTAAGACCATAATAGACATCTCTCTACAAAAATCGTCATGCCTTGTCTCTTTCACAGATGAGAAACAGTGAGGGAGCAGACAATTAACCCAGGTCTTCTAAGGCCACAGTATGTAGAAAGCACAGATGCGTGGGTTTGGGCAGCTCCATATTATCAACGCAATCTATGAAAAGAGCTTGCTACTTAGAATTCAGAAAAGTCAGGTCCCAGGAGCCAAAATCTGTCCCAACGACTAGACCTGATGCCCTGATCTCTATAGTAACCAGGGAGAGAGTTCTTCAGCCAACAGTTAGAGAAATAATATTTTAGTTTCCAACTTGAGTATGAAATACAGGGAAAGACAATTTATTAGGTATGCTTCATGCTCTTCATGGCAGATACTGTAATTTATGTCTTTTCTTTCTAGAAAGATTCATCTCTTTACTTACTCACTCATCTGTCCTTTCCACACAAGCCAGGTGCCTATGGATATTGTTATAGGAACAGACAATACAGCAACCAGCACAAACAGAAACAAACTCTGGATTTACTGGAGCTTACATTCTAGCAGTGTAGGCCTCAGTCCCAACTGTGCATTAAGAACAACTCCTAGAGATTCTGATTTAACTAGGGAGACAGCAGGAAAGGTGATAGTCAGAAGACTGACTTTAGAGATCACTGATGCCATCGCCATGCAAGTAAAGACATGGAATTAGTAGACTTGGTGGTGGGATGTGTGGAGTGTGGAAGGCCGTCTACTGACACCGGAAACAGAACAAAGTATGACAGTGCAGACAAAAGAAAGAGGGAGAATCTGTCCAACAGCCCTCTGGTCCCACTTGAAACCAGGGATCATGAGTTTAAAAGTGAAACCAAAACGGCCAGCCATTCATGCCAAGGCATTCAGCCCCCCAAGGGCAATCAACAGCTGGATTTGACTAAGACAGGGTTCATTCAGGAGGCAAAGAATGTGGAGCTGAAGCTATATAAGCCCATAGAGTGGAATGTTTAAAGACAGCAGGAGAGGACCTGCTTCCACTTTAGCCAGGAAGTTAGCTTACCTGTACTATCCTAACATTTTAAACCCTTCATTTTCTCACTTCCCCTTGGTGGGAGGCTCTGCAGGCACACAGAGGAAGGGGAAGCAGGCTATCTGGATGAGACCTGCTAGGCTGTGGTCATATGGTGGGGAAGGAAGTCCCCTTCTGTCAGAGGTCTAAGGAAGGGGAATAGGGCAGAAGAGGGAGGGCGGGTGGGAATGGGAAGATACAAGCAAGGGGACCACAATCTGGATGTAATCTGAATACATTAAAATAAATTTAAACATTTAAAAACATTCATTTTCCTTTATGGAAGGTAAGCTGCCTTTCTCCTTAACTTTATCATAGCTTAATTATTATATTTACAGTATACATGTGTTATTGTGATGAACATGTACCTTTCATATCAAATACATATCATTTTTCTTGATTACTTTTGTTCTGGAGTGACTAACCATTATGTTCCCAGTGTCTATCATAGATCAAGAGAACTTTGTATTCATGTATCTTTTGGCACTTCAAAGACCACAATATAAAATAGAATTGTGTCTTTACTTATTTGGTAACCAAACTGCTTAGGATTAATATTCTTGTATTATATTTCAGTACAGAAGCAGTGTGTTGATTACAGAGGGCTGCCTTGGACTTTGTTGGAATTAATGTATAACTCAGACTAAATATAATGCTGCTTAAATTTTAAAAACACCTCACGTGACTCCACAGAGTTAAGTAAGGGAATAATATCCTAGAAAGGCTACTTTTTCTTTTCCTATTATATAAACAGGAATTTAAACTTCTGGCTTAGTGTTAGAATTTTTTGAATAATTTGCTTCCGATTACTGACTGTTTATGACATACCAGATGCTCAGTTTTGTCCACATCATCTCAAGTTAATTGAATATTGTGAATGAATCTTTCCAGCCTAGATATCTGGAAGCATGTCAATTTTAATCTAGGCCGTTTCTCCCTCAGACCCCACTAGGTTTCCTAGAGTTGGTAGCTGGGCTAGCTGTTCTTCAGGCCCTCCTCCCTCAGGCAGTGTGCTGTG
>OU015744.1:146915912-146927783 GCA_907169655.1 Acomys percivali | reverse complement strand
AGAGAGAGAGAGAGAGAGAGAGAGAGAGAGAGAGAGAGAGAGAGAGAAAACACTTAGGTAATCCAGAGAGGCAGATGGAATGTTGATAACACTCTAAGGAAGTATATGAACTTTTTTGTTTCACTATAATTTTTAAAATTAAGTTTTACTTTTAATTTATTCATTTTACATCCTGATTGTAGCCCCCAATTTCACTAGAATTCTATTTCATCAAAGTCTTGTACCAGACGTGGTGGCGCACGCCTTTAATCCCAGCACTCCGGAGGCAAAGGCAGGCGGATCTCTGTGAGTTCAAGGCCAGCCTGGTTTACAAAGCAAGTCCAGGACAGCTACACAGAGAAACCCTGTCTCGAACCATCCCCGCCCCCCACAAAAAAATCTTGGGGGCTTAGATTAGCAAATTTTTTGCTTTAAAGAAAAATCTAAATAGTTTTCCTCCCTAAAAATAAGTTATAGTATCTGTCACATGATATTTTAGAGAAAACAATGATGTAAGATGGCAAAATTCTCAGCTGAAGCACACATGTAAGATTTATTAATGACCGACTCAAGGCCAGCCTCCCTCCAAGCTGATTCTAATGTGAGAAGACGGGTGGTTCCTCCACACAAATACAATCCACCTCAACACAAGGGTGGGGAAAGTCACCTGAATGAACTGATGATCCCAGCTCACTTACTTTGTGTATAGTAGTTTATTCTTTAAACATGTTTTCTCTCATGAACATTATATCTTTGTTTCAAATAAAGACAAAAGAGAAACATCACAAGATGTGTCCATTTCTGTCCCACCGATCCTTGCAGGCTCCCTAAGACACTGGCCACTACAGAAGCTGAAAGTGACTCCTGAATAGAGCAACTGCCCTCCCTGGAAAGGAGGGCTATCACTCCAGCCTTGTGCTAGCCTTGTGGCTGCAACAGTGACCACCTCTGCTTCCCTGGGACTTGAGCTTTACAGCCCTCACTGGTGACTGGTGACATTGTCCTGCCAGTCCCTGCAGGTCCAGTACCCTGACAGGCCATTATGAAAAGGCTCTCTAACAGGGCCATTGGCTGTCAGAAGCCACCAGCTGGCCTGCCACAGCCCTGCAGTCGCCAGGGTCCAGCTGCCAGTCTGGGCGGTGCTGTCCATGCTGAGCAACGTGCCACCCAGCTGCCGCCTGATCACGTCCATCTGGAGCTCTCTAGCTAGACAAATCTCTATGCTGTCAGATCTCTTCGGCAAGCCTTGTTATGCAAATCCAATTACTCAAGTGTGCCCTGTTACTGCTGGCTAAGTGCTCCTAGAACCCATCTCACACTGACAGTCAGTTCACATTTTTTTCCTCACCAAAAAGTACCTCATTTATTCCTGCTTTGCTAGGCTCTTGCATCATTAAAGCAGAACAGCTAAGCTCCATGGTATTCTAACCTCTCTACAGTGGGTTCCTGTTCTCCACACAAAGCTCAGAGGAAAATTACAAAACAAAACCTTCTAATCAGACATGAGAGGTGTTCAAGCTGCAGTTACTACCTTTGACAGAGGTGATTTTACTACTAGAAATATGAGGCTTAAACTTTAATGTCTTGGACAAAAGTGGAATTATTAGAATGAAGATGTACTGGTGCTTCATACTGATATCCAGCTTTTTATTATAAAAAGAGGACAGATTTTATTACAGGAGTCCATGTCAACAGCTCCTTGCCCTTTCTAAATTCCTTTCTCCCTTGTGCCCTCTCCTTCGACATGAACCCTCTATACGATCCACACCTCACCCTTAAAATGAGGTTTTGTTCTTTCTTTCTCTTTCAATAACTCATTCTAACCAGTCACTGACTTGAAGACTATTTGATAGGTACGTTTTGAAAGTCATTTAACTATTTCCACTACAGTCAAAGGACAACTGAGGAGGGATTCCACAAATGGTAAAGCTGTTATAAACTGAGATGGGGTAAAAAAAGAGCGTATCAGTAGCTGGACTTTCTAAACGCAAAGTTTCCACAATCCACGCATAGCAGTTAGGAGTGAAAGGGCCGATATAATATTGTCATTCACATAATGATGCAAACAATGTATAAATAACACTATGAAAAACTACTGATATCTGGACCTCAGTACTCAGAGAACGCAACTAGAGTAGGAATGTTCGGGAACTTACTCTGTTAGTCACAACTCACTGCTGATTGCAGACACAAGCCAGATTTGCACACTTAAACTTCAGCAGGGACTAGCTGGGCATGGCGGCACACGCCTTTAATCCCAGCACTCAGGAGGCAGAGGCAGGTGGATCACTGTGAGTCCAAGACCAGCCTGGTCTACAAAGGGAGTCCAGGACAGCCAAGGCTGCACAGAGAAACCCTGTCTTGAAAAACCAAAAAACAAAAAAAAAACGAAACAAGACAAAAAGACACAAGGACTAAAAGATCAATGTTGCTGTGTGTTTTTTGCTTCCTTCACTTTCTACATGAACTTAGAAAATCAGTAAGAAAAAACATCAGGCACAGAATTATGACAAAGCAGAATACAGCATCTTAAAATATAGCATGAGACCACTTTATTATCTGCTAAGACAGTTTCACTAATTCACAACTCTCTAATTGTTTCTAGAAATTACTAAAATTTCTTCAAATTACATCTGATACCTAAAGCACAGGAGGTTATACTCTTTGTTTAACCCTGTTTGTGATCAAATGAGAAAATGAATAGTGCCTCTATGGTTGATCTTAAACCTAAACAAGCTACTCAATAACTACTTTCCAAGTAATCACCTTTATGTAATTTTAAGTTTTTTTTTCAAGTTTTTTTTTTTGAGACATGGTTTCTTTATGTAGCCCTGGCTGTCCTGGAATTCAAGTCTGTAGATCAGGCTGGCCACAAACTCAGAGATCCACCTGTCTATGCCTCCTGAGTGCTTGAATTAAAGACATGCACCACCACCACCAATCATTTTAAGTAATTTTAAAAGTCAGCATCTTTTAACTCTTCTGAGACTAAAGTTTAGAAAGGATATATAAGTTGAAGCTGAGAGCAAAATTTTCAAATGTATTTAAAGGCATAGATGTATTTGTTATGATTTGCATTGTACGAATAAATATCTACCTTACAGAGGTGACATTTTTAAATGTGGGAGTTTGAATATATTAAGTAACGTAAGTACACTGAAAAGATGCATTTCTATCTAATGAACTGGTTATACCCGCATGTGATGTTTCTACTTACATATTCATGTTCACAAAAAGGGCAAAGTATATTTCCATTGTGGTAAACTATATTTCTATTATTGTTTTTAAATATCACAAAATGCTTATACTTCCATTAGAAATAATTTAGGATATTTTGCAACATTTCTTCCCAACACTTAACACACAGAGTTAGTCTCAAACTCTCTTTTGGGGTCTCACTGCTGTAGTGCAGGCTGGCCTTGAACTAGCTAGTGTCCCTGCTGCTTCAGCCGGATGCTAGGCTTACAGGCACAAGTCCTCACCCAGCTGCGCAGTGTCAGCGTAAATAACCACTCACTATGCCCACTTCACTTCCTCACTGGAACTAAATACTTTGCTGTCCCTTCTGTAATTAGAATTTACTGCCTATGTAAGTCTGTTACTTTGAAAGAGCAAAACTAGAGGTCTCCTAACTTCCAAACCGTCTCTTCCCAATTTTCTCAGCAGTCAAAAACAAAGGTTTCCCACACAGAACCAAGCCAGCAAAAAAACAAGCACTATACACAACAAAGCCCAACTTTTAAGACTTTAAAGCATTTGTTAACCACCACCCACTTTACCTCTTCAGAGACCTGACACTGTGTCTCGGTGTACATCATTCTGAAGACGTCCATCGCTAACTCCCTCACAGTCCCAGACACTGGCCTCACTTCACTCTATAAACTAGAAATGCCATGTTCTTCAAGTCTAGCCATAATAATAGCAATTCAGTAGCGCAGTCACTGGGGCTAGGGAGATGGCTCAGTGGTTAGGAGAGCTTCCGCTCCTGTGGAAGCCTTGGATTGATTCCAAGCACCCATCCTGGGTGCTTTACAGCTGCCTGTTACTCCAGCCTCCAGGAATCCAGCACCTTCTTCTGACCTCCCACGCTCATGCATGTATACATACATATATGCAAAAAAATGTTAATAAGCGACTCTTTAAAAATGAAAAACAAAGACCAGGCGGTTGGTGGTGATGCATGCCTTTAATCCCAGCACTTGGGAGGCAGAGGCAGGCGGATTGCTGTGAGTTCAAGGCCAGCCTGGTCTACAAAGCAAGTCCAGGACAGCCAAGGCTACACAGAGAAACCCTGTCTCGGGGGGGAAAAAAAAAAAAAAGAAAGACAAAAATATCATAATGTGTGGTTAAGTAAAATTTTACTTCATGTTTTCAATGAGATACGCTTGAGTTCCAACCCTTTAATGTGACTCCCAAAGAACAAGTGATGGGAAGAAAACATAGGAGAAAAACCCACCAATGCTGCAAAAGATCCACCTTAAAATTTCCTTTTATAAATGTATACCTTCAAATTATGACATTATACAGTCTTATTTAAGTTTTTAGGCTTAGTATTAAGCTTTTCTTAAATGGAGGTGGCATTTAAAATAAATTACATAATACAGATTACCATTAAAAAGAACCAAACAAACAATCAATGGAAGAAAGGAAGAAAGAAACTCACACAGCGAGGTGTGGTGGCACAGGCCCTTAATCTGAGCACTTGGGAGGCAGAGGCAGGAGGCTCTCTCTGAGTTTCAGGCCAGCCTGGGCTACATAGTAAGTTCCAGGATCCAGGGCTATGTGGAGAGACTCTGTTTCAAGAACCAAAACAAAACTCTCACAATAAGGTGAAGTGACAGAGGAAAACATAGAGAGACATCTATCTATCTACCCCTGGCCTCGGCAAGCACAGGGGTGAGCACACACACTCTCCACAACCTCACGTTTCTCACTAGAAATACAGTTTGGTAAAGGCCCACTGGAGCTCACTTAGAGAAGCGCCAAACCCACCACAAGTACTGATCACTTCCACCTAACAAAGGAAGCTTCATTCTTTATTTTTACCATCTGCAACTATTTACATATATGTAAAACAGAGGGCTGTGTTTTCTTTTAAAAATACAATTGAATCTGTTTTTCAGAAATTTAGTTGCTAAACTGACACCTTGAAAGTCCATTTCTCTCTTTGCCCAGCACCCCCCAAAGCACAAAAGCTGAAGGAGAAAGGAGAAGGGAGGAGAAGGGAGAAAGAGGAAGATGAAACGTCCTCTATCAAAAGTAGGTAAGGCAAAAAAAAAAAAAAAAAAAAAAAAGTAGGTAAGGCATCATGTGTCACTGGAATGAAAGTTTTCTGGGAGCAAGAAAGAACAGAGAGGCATGTGTGTACTCTTCCTGACTCTTGCCGTGTAGTGGCCCACTAGCATGGGCTCTCCCAGCAAGAAAGGCATCATCAGCTGCAGCCTACAACCTTGCGGCTCCAGAACCATGTCACTCTTCAATTCCTATCACCCAAGTTGGGCAGCCATAACTGCTGTCAGTGCCTATAACACTGACTCAGGGAGTCTAACGCCTCTGGCCTTCACCCTTAGCCCCCAACCCAATGTGGCACAGAGTGAAAATAAATCTTCAAAACATGAAAAAAGAACAGAAATCCAATGAGAAACAGGAATCTGATGCTTCAAAATTCAAGAAACAAAACGAAAAGAATTTTAAGTCAACATAACAGCAATTGATGACAACCGCACTAACCTGAAGTACCTGCACTGGCTCTACTTAATCTGCAGTGTCTGCGGGGCATTTTATAGGCTACGTTCTTTTTTCAATACCTAAGGTACTTCCAGGAAGACAAACGCATGAAACTCACGTTATCCCTATTGCCGCCCTCCCTTCCCCATGACTAGTGCAAACTAGTATACATGGGCTGTTACAAGGGTGTCCCCGGACACCCCAGATTTAATCTTATCCTCTGTCTGAGGTGTTTCCCACACTATAGCTGCTATAATCGTTCCAAGAGTCTAATCTGGTCACAGTGCCTTCCTGCTTACAAGTTTGCAGCATCCTGCTGTTCTGGCCATGAAGAACAGAATGAGACGCATGCCTGACAGGCCTCTCCTCTCCTTCTCACTCTATGGTAGGCTTAGTTTTGTAAACATGCCAATTTTCTACAAAGTCCATGCAATTCCAACAAAATTAGCAGAATGTTTTTAGAAGTACATAATAAAATTACTCCTACATTTCTTTGGAACAATAACGAAGTAAAACTTTTTTGGATAAATTTGAGAATTGCAGAGGGCGGGGGTGAGGGAGAGACTATCCTTTCCAGATAATAAAACAAAGCAATAGAAAATAAAACCATCCTCTGGGAAAAGAATCAGCCATGATCTGTCAACAGAACCATATAGGGAGCTGAAGAACAACCCCAAACACATGTGGGAACTATGAGCATGAAGTTAACAGTGTATTTGAAAGCAATGAAGAAAAGATTTTTTATTTCATTAAGTGGATTTTTAAAAGAGAATTATTTTTATTTTATGTGTACTAAGTATTTTGCCTGCATGTATATCAGTGTACCACACGCATTCCTGGTTTCCCAAGGAAGCCAGGAGAGGAAGTTGGATCCTCTGGAACTGGAGTTACAGGCAGCTGTGAGCCACTACACTTATGCTGAGAATCGAAGCCATGGTTTCTGGGAGATTATCCAGTGCTCTTGACTGCTAAGCCACCTCTCCAGCCCTTATGAAGTAGATTTTCAAAAGAGCAAGTAATCTAGGTCTCTACTAATATCCCCTCCATTGAAACAAGCCACATATAGATCAAAGAGCTAAAGTGTAAAACATAGCATCATAACTAATATAAAGCATGTATGCATTTTAAAATATTGTAAAACTCAGAATCCATCACAGGTAACACGAAGCAAAAAGCCCACTATATAAGTGATTCAATTTTCTGTGTTTTGAAAAGAACCATAAATAAAGGACAGTCTGGCAGAGAATAACTCTGACATTTTTATTTTCCCTCACATATTCATTCCAACTACAACAGAACCTCTGCAGAGAAAGTGTGTGTGTGTGTGTGTGTGTGTGTGTGTGTGTGTGTGTTCACTACTATATTCTTAGGTTTCTAGGCCTAGAATTATACTAACTACGTGGCACATACTCTGTATTGCTGAATGAATGAATGAATGAGTATAAACATTCTGAAAACACCAAATTATGTAAATTTTTTAACCTCTCAGGCTGGAATTGTGAAGATAGTTTTCCAAGTCTGAATACACACTCTCTATTACTTTGTACTACTGCAACAAATGATCTGAGATGGAGACAGTTATACAGTCAGGAACCTTCTGGGATTTCTGGAAGAGAGAAAAGTCAAGATGAAAGCCCCAGCAAGTCTGTGGCTAGCACTGGATGGATCTCTGCATCCTCCAGAGGGAAAAGAGTACAAGTCCTCAACAAGGCAGGAAGTGGAAAGGCAGAAAGAGACCAGCAGGGCAAACTCCCTGAGTCAGAGCTTCCAAGGGTACTGTCCTCACAATCGGAACACCCCCCAGGTCCACCCTCTCCCTACTGCTGCACTGAGAATGAATTCCCCAGAGCATGTGACCTGAGGACCCCGCTCAGATCTGACCGCTCCCCACACCACTAGTGTGTGAACTGCTGGAACACCTGTAATCGCCACCAAATCCAGAACACAGATCCTCTGCTGGCTGTGGCAGGGCATGACACGGTCCCAGAACTCAGGAGGATAGGCAAGAGGACTCAAAGTTCAGGGCCAGTCTGATCTACACAGCCAGTTTAGATCAGTCTGCACTACAGAGGAACCCCCATCTCAACAAACACCAGAAAATTAATTAATTTAAATAAAATAGATATATTCCTTGACCTGGCAATTCCATTTTTAAAGAAAAACACACAAAAAGATTTATGCTCACAAGTATCTTTTGCAACAGTAGGCCTGTCCATATAATAAAATACTCTGTACTACTGAAAACAATAAAGCAAATCTGCTGCTACATTCTACAAGGCATGTTAAACAGAAAGGTGAGTTATAAAAAAAAAAATCCAATTTTCTTTTTAAAAAGTGTACATAAGGCAATCTTCAACTACAACACTCAGGAATAATTTGTTTTTGTTGTTTGTCTTGGTGCCCCAGACTGGCCTCCCACTTGGTGTTAATGGAGGGTAACTCTGAACTTCTGATCTTCGTCTCCAGTCCCTAAGAACGCCAGGTCTACACCATGCCAAGCTTGAACCCAATACTCCTTACACGCTGAACAAGTACTGCGCCGACTGATCCAGAAGCGTTAGGGACAGAGGTAGAAATTAATTTCATTAAGCAAAAAAAAAAAAAAAAAAAAGAAAAGAAAAGAAAGAAAGAAAGAAAAGCATAAGCAAAAGGGAAAATTTTAAAGATAAGGAAACGCAATGGCTATAAAGCCATGTTTATAATGTATACCTTTACTTCCAAATAGGATTTTAAGTTATTTTCAAAGATTACATAAACATGTGCATTACAATACTGAAGAGAAAACACATCTCTCATATTCACCAGTATCATATTAACATCTGGCAGAGAGTGAAAACTAGGTTTTTTTTGTTTAAGCAAAATATATAAGTCAAATGGAATTCATACAGAAAAGGGAAAGATGGAAAAATTGTTACTGAGTCCTAAAAATACTGCAGGCCTCCTGACACCCCTGTAAAAGGCTAGCGTGGTGCTGGAAGTCACTAATCTTCCAACAGATTGAGGGGCTGCAGTGCTATGAAAGAAACTGCCAGAATCCACCAACTGGCTGCCTCTGCGTGCTCTATCTCTAGTGCTAGAAGCCCACGTCAAAGTTAGTGGACTCAGACACCAGACACCACACTCTCGCTCTCTCATCTCCCCTGCTCCTCTCTTCTCTAGCTTCAGACTGACTGAATCCAAGCCTTTGGGCGTGGTAAACATCTCTATCAGTGAATTCTCTTCCAGATCCCTCATCTGCTATTTTGAGCACATATTATCATTTTCCCTCAATACAGGTTTTAAAAAGAAAGTTCCAAGGTCGAGGGCAGCTTGGACATATCATGATACCCAATTTGAAAAGGCCAAGATGTAGCTCAGTTCTATGAGATTGCCTAGCAACTGCAAGAGCCCTGGGGTTACAACTTTCAGCACTGGAAAAAACAAACAAACAAACAAATAAGCCAAACAAAACCCCAGCTACCACCAGCACCACAGGTGACTATGAACATGGCTATTATCTTTCTCATGCTGTACCCATCAGCAGCAGGGATGCATAACAGCTGGGACATAAAATATAAAGCGGCTCTACGAGGGCTCCAGAGCCAGGAATATCAACTTTGCACTGCCTCCACTAAGGAAGGGAAATACTAACACACATAAATGAAACGTGAGAATAATAATTTGCAGATCACCCCACATACTCAACTCAGGCTATATTATTTGCCCTAGCCTGTATTTTGACGAACTACCCAAGAAAGAAGAAAATAATGTCTTCCAATACCAGGTAATTTGATCAAACCTTTTACCTGTTTTTATTAACAAGTTTACTTGTTAGAAGAATTCAATCAGAAACATATTTCAACCCAATAGCTGGGTAGGAGCTAACATCTACAACCAATGCTGGAAAATTAGGACTCCATAAAAGCTACTAAAGTGTACAGTTAATTTAAAACACCACCAGTCAGACTAAGTAGAAGGAGGCAATAGACACAGAGAAGAAACATACCCCAAATACAAGAAATATTCACAAAGAAATCTGTTAGGGCGAACATAACTAGGAATACCTTTGCCGTGTGAATCAAAGAGCTCAAAGTTTTATCCCTGGGCCGATCTTTCTGTAATGCTTTTCCTTCTTCGACAGGACACGGGCAGCCCTTCATTATCTAGGCATGTCTCCCTGGAAGCTCTGGTGGAAAAGGTTTGGCTATCTCTACCACTGATACTGATTCAGACAAAACTGACGGTCATTTGTGGTTTACATCCCTAAACTGCTTTAAAGGAAATTAGAAGTGTATGCCCTTGCTGATCTGATGAAGGGCTGGTTTGGTAATCTGAATGCTGTGATTCCATTCTCAGGAAACAGAAAGAAACAGTAATCCTTTCAGATCAAACTTCCACCCAAGGAGTTTTAGTACAGCATTTATCATACCCAGCAAACTCGCCAGAGAACAGCTCCATCTGCGACAACAGAACAGAGGAAGATAAAGGTCTCCAACCCCTAATAGCACTTTCCCAAAAAGGGGCTATAAACTTAACACCACTGACAGCCAAATGCAATCTGCTCTTTGCAGACCCGGACAGGAATTGCTTCAATACTATCTTTTCCCTTCTTCCTCACCATAAAAACTACCCGCTCCTGGTGGCGATGTACAGATCTGCATCCCAAGACACTTAGGAGATTAGGAACCCACAAATACCAACAAAGACAGGAAGCTAGGACTTTGTTCTCACAGCTTTACCACCATTTCACTTCAGAAATGACTCAGCCACTGAACACAGAAAAGCAAAGTAGAGAGTCTGCGGCAGCACAGCCAAAACAAGCCAGAGTAACATCACGTCTCTGCCAGATAAAGGTGCACTGCAGAACACCTTATGGGATGTTTACTTGGTCCTATCCATCCCTCTGGGCCATTACGGAAAGGGAATAATTGAAGAGTCCTTCAGAAAGCAAGTACCATATCACCAGAGATGTGTTCATATACCAACTCCAGGCCGGTCAGGGTTGTGGTCCTGGAGTCCAAACAAAAAAGCGTCTTAAATGCCTTCTTCATACATAATCTAATGTAATTTAAAGAAGGGTTAAAAGGAAAGACTATTTACACAAACTATTCTATAGAAAGAGAAAAAACTATAAGCAATTAGATACATTTCCCACTTTAACCATTATTTTGAATCCTTTGTTCATAAGTTCTTTATTAGTTTTAAAACTTCATCAAGAGAAATTAAAATAATACAAACAAACAAGTAAAGTTAAATGGTATTGTCTCAAAAGATTAGTTCTTTTTTAAGTAAAGATTCTTGTACCTAAAAGAATTTTCATGGGGGGCTGGAGAGATGGCTCAGTGGTCAAGAGCACTGTCTGCTCTTCCAAAGGATCCAGGTTCAATTCCCAGCACCCACATGGCAGCTCACAACTGTCTGTAACTCCAGTTCCAAGGGATCTAACACTGTCACACTAATGCACATAAAATACAATTTAAAAAAAAGAATTTGCATGGAAGACTATAAGTAAATGTTTGGTAGTTCTTTATAAAATAGTGCATACTATAATGGCATCATATAAAAAATTCAAGAACATAAAACACAGATATAAATAAAATAAAGGTATGCCATTCGTAGTTTAATTGCTAATGAAACTTAAATTCAGAGTTATTATGGAATGAGGAAGAGATAACAAAACTAATTTATTTCTTAGCCAGTAAAGTGTTTTGTGGAGTGAGAGAAGAGCTAAGTCAAGAGGTACAACAGTGGAGAACAGCGAGATGTCAGGCTGTGAAACCAGACAGTACCCTTCCCAACCTCTAATTAAAATTAGTGCCAACGGTTTATTTTGGTGTAGTGCCAAAATTACCATTCAGAGGAGCAAGTGTGATACCTGTAATCCCAGAACTCAGGAGACAGAGGCAGAAAGATCTCAAGTTGAGACCGGTCTATACTACACAATGAATTCTAATCCAATCTCTATTAATACCATCATAAAAAATAATAAAACAATATTAGACAGTCAGGAGTGGTGGGGTACACCTGCATCCCATGCTCAGGAAGCTGAAGCAGGAAGATAATGCCAAGGATAGTCTATTCTATGTAATGAGGCAAGTGTGGTCTGTATGGGAGGCACTGTGTAATGGGTTAGTGTAGTCTATATGGGGAGGCACTGTGTAATGGGTTAGTGTGGTCTATATGGGG
>OU015744.1:146901194-146912896 GCA_907169655.1 Acomys percivali | reverse complement strand
GTGTGTGTGTGTGTGTGTGTGTGTGTGTGTGTGTGTGTGTGTGTGTGTGTGTAAAAGTAAGGTATCTTAGTTACAGAACTTGTAAAGGCTGAAGTTTCTTACACCATTTAGCCAATTTTATCTGCAAACATTCTCATTCCTTATTCTAATTTTTTTATATGCGTCCAGCCAGGCAGTTTTGACCCTCCCTCTGCCAAGCAAGTGCATGTTCTAACATCTTTTAAACTACTCGGTTTAATTTTAAAACCTCTGGCTGTCTACTATCTTGGCAGCTTTACTTTTCCTCTGTGTGGATTAAAAGGTAAGCTTAAACAACTTCTGTCACCTCCCTGCCCCCTACTAATACATTTGATGGTCAGAATCTACAGAGTGACGAGTCGAGTGATAATGATTATTTTTACTTCCCTGCACCAGCACAGCTTTCTCACTTTTTGTAACTTAGATAGACTAACTAAAGCATACCTTGAATATAGTTGAAGTTAGCTGCTCTCTAATCATCTTGCCTAGCACACCTAATCATCCTACATACTTCCACAGAACCTAAAACCTATTTACTGCTTGATTTTACTGTCATCATTTCTTGTTTTAATTTTGCTTTTACTATTATTAAATATACAGAGGCAGTATGTCATTATTTTCTTGCCTAATACTTAAAAAATTAATAAAAATGTCTAATTTTAAAAATCAAATATTAAAAACTCTATAAACCTCAAGGCCAGTTTTCTTCCAAAGCCACAATAACAGTCTCCTAACCAGTCGGTTCATTATTTCAGATTATAAGAAACACAATGATTAGCATCTTCAATAATTAAAGCTGTTTCAAAGACTAAAATGCTAACTTTTTTGAGACAGGGTTTCTCTGTGTAGCCTTGGCTGCCCTGAACTCATTTTGTAGACTAGGCTGGCCTTGAACTCACAGCGATCCGCCTGCCTCTGCCTCCTGAGTGCTGGGATTAAAGGCATGCACCACTACCGCCTGGCTCAAAATGCTAACTTTTAAAATAACAGATTTAACTGAGTTAAAAATGTTTTACTGCCGGATGTGGTGGTGCACAGCTTTAATCCCAGCACTTGGGAGGCAGAGGCAGGTAGATCGCTGTGAGCTCGAGGCCAGCCTAGTCTACAAAGCAAGTCCAGGACAGCCAAGGCTACACAGAGAAACCCTGTCTCGAAAAACAAAAATAAATAAATAAATTTTTACCTTAAATGAATATACTTCTCAAAATGGATGTAATTTTAAAAATAAAGTATGCATCTCCCCCAACATATGCAAATGAAAATAATTAAATATACTTCAGATCCATGAGATTCCGAGCATTTGCCTCAATGGCTTTAACGCTCAACAGTTGTTCTGATACTACTCCCTTCCCCTCTCATCTGAGCCAGCCACCTGCAACCCACAGCCACCAACATACAGATCATCTAGGCCAGCAGCATTAGTGCACTGCCCCTCCTCCAACTTTGGACAGTCTTGTCTTTTATATCTATATAGATGTTCCCATGGCAACATTCATTCAGGCTAACACTATTTCCAAGTGAAATGAGAACAGACAAAAATCTAAATGCTTCATTACAAAATAGCACATGTGCAAATGAGAAAGGTTTCTCCCCATCACTATTCTTAACAAAAAAATGAATTTCTAGAATTTCTGCAAAACAGTTAATGCAACAGAAATAACTAGAAAAATATAGTCATTGTGGACAATTATTTTTTTATTACAAGATTTGCATTCACTTGCTCTTAACACATAAAGCTGATGTGCTGAGCCAAGAAGCTTGCTTCAATTATAATTATGCATTGTAAGTACATTTTTTGTTAACCCAATTTAGTGTATCAAATCTGATTTTTTGAAATTGTTGGCTACAAAGTTCACAAAAATCTAGGTGAGAAATTCTGACAACAAGCCAAGAAACAATTCATGGATAGCAGACACAACTTCAGAACACAAGCATAAGCTACAGAGAAATCACAGCAGCTTTTTGATGTTAAAAAATAGACATATTAGCATAGGGCAAAGCTAAAAAGCAGACTGTTGTATCAAGTTTAGAAGTAAAATCAGCAGGTCAAATGTCACGGCCATCACTGTCTAGACCACGTTAAACGTAGAGTTATAGTTTAACACGAAGACAGCCTTTAATAATATAGAATATACTTTCAGACAACACACATGCTAACCAAATAATTCACTATGTGAGAAAAGGGACAACAGCAGAGGAAGAGCTTTAATAATTTAATGTGTGCGAGGGAAGACTTTTATTTTGTTGCTAAATGGGACCATCAAGGTGGGAGGTCAGGCATTTACTTTGAAAACATATACATTTCTTAAATAGGCTTTGCACATTAAGAAGCCTCTGAGAAGGGGCCAGTGTATACAGTAAGCAAATTTCATAAAGCACACTAATAAATGATCAAAGCTAAGTATTAGCCATCTCTCTTCACTGTAAGACTTTTGTTCTTTTTTTTCTTAAGGATTTTTAAGAATAAAAATCAACATAATATATTTTTCCAACTGACATTTGTATTAAATAATTAAATTGTTTTGGGTGCCACTTATTAATTTATATCTAATGGTTCATAAGATACATGATATTCATTTTAATGAAAATATTTCACTTTTATAAAATTTATAATGAGGTGCTCTTTTTGTTTTACATCATTACTTTTTTTAAATGACCTGATTCAAATGCTATAAAGATTCGTTGAAAACTAGTACTGGAAACTTAAGAACTATTTTCCTCAAAATAGCCTTTAAGGCATGTGCAAGCATGAATTGCCTAGTAAGTCTTACGGTCAGGCTTGTGAAAGGGCCAACCTACACCTGCCAAAGGTCTCTCCGTCTTCTTACAAATTTTCATCAGTGAAGCCTGCTGACTAACGTTTTTACCGTGTGTGTGCACGCATGTGTACACAAAGCACAAGTGTGCATAAGAGTGGGGGTTACTTTGCATCTTGAGGGAGTTTTGAAGAATTTGAGAGGATTTTTACAAGCAGGATATTTTCTTTTTTTTAGACCAGTTTAACAACAACAAACACTACATTCATTTTATTTTTTTAAAAGTAGTCTCTATAAATATTACTTTTGATTTACTTTCTGAATCAACCTAAAAATAAATTATCTGTAAAACTCAGGAGTCTTTTCAACTCTCTGAAGACACTTAATTAACCTTACTATCAGATGTATTTTTAAAGCCAACTTCAAAAGTAAAAATCTAGGAAATGTCTTACATCCTCTCAAACAAGAAATAATATATCTTAAAATCTTCCTTTATCACAAGCAGGTTTGGATGCAATGCCCCCTGGTGGCATAGATGAACTCTTGACAGGATTTACGTGTCCGGAAGTAAATATTCCTTGATATATCAACTACATCTTTCAGGTATTCTACCACCCTCCCAAATGAATTTTATCCTACAGCTGAAATATAATTTGATTTAGAAATTTTAGGGCCTTTAAGCAATTGACTGCTTGCATGCACATGACAATTTCCTGAGTGTTTTAAAATCATAAAAGCAGCAAAATATTTTTTACAAAGCAATTTTGTACTTAAGTTTTCATTTCAAATAACAGAATAGTTGAAGCGGGGAGAAGGCTGGAGTAACCAAGTTGCTTTGTAAAATTACACTGTATAATTAATTCCATGGTAGAATGTTTTTATGGTGTGTTTTGGTGACCTTTTATTACCATCAAGTTCACAATGCTGGTGGGCTGCCTTTTAATCCCTCCGCAGACAAAAGCCCTAAATAAACACAGATCCCTTCCTGGGAAAAAGTCCACTCTGGTTAAATGGTAAGGAAATGAGTAAATCATTAGTAATCTTTAAAGCCAAAGCTATAAACTCAAGTTACCTTCAGCTGAAATGAAAGTGTCCTGCAAGAGTTTCAAAGTTCTGTCACAGATAGAAATCTCCAGCTCTTGACTCCAGACTAGGCGCCAGCTGATAAACAAACAATTTAAGTCGAGAGCTGGAGAATTCCCAGCTTTTTCATTTAATGGCCCTGGCCAAGAATATTTATTGCCTCCAGTTTTATTCTCACTTAGCTCTAAGAGGGAATTTAAACTCATCATTATCTTAAAGCCCCATATGGGCAGCGGGCAGCTCACCTGAGGCAGCTCCTCTTACTGGGTACTAGTTTGAGCCTCTACTAGAAGTGATGTAATAATATAAACTAATTAACCACAGTTTTATGTTGACTTTTTAACAAGCTAAATAAATTTTGTTCAATATAGTTTATATTCCCACTTGGGATAGTAACAATTCCAAAAAGTTTAACTTTACAGTTTTCAGTACAAACCCAGCAGCTGAAATGGAGAAGGACAAAGCCTTCCTCTACCTCTGCGCCCGCTCTTGCCACCCTACTCAGCCATCCAACAAGCCCACTTCTTCTGCATCAGATGTGGACTCCTTCCTGTTGGCCAGACTGTTCCCGAGCAGACAGTGTTTCTTAATGGAGCAGAGTGCAAGGTCTAAGATGTAAATGTTGGATCATGAAAACTTGTTTTTATTTGAGTATTAGTAGAATATAAATAAGAATATCCAAGCTGAGCCCAATTAAAGACAATGAGATATCATCAACTATTTTTAAGTGCTGATTTAAAGTTTGCTATTACAGATTCCAGGACCAAAAGTCAGTTACAGGTTGCTCTTATGTATGTCTTTCTAAAATTATTTCTATGTTTTAGAAAAATCTCATCTCTATCCAAGATTTTAAATCAAAATAGTTCTTTCAACAATCTGAATGTTTGCAAATAATAAACTGTTCTTTCTTCAGATGCTTATCTAACAGAAGAACGCTACATGAAAAACCCTGATGAGCCTACAATAAAGGGTTAATGTGTCATTAGTGAAAAAGAAAAAATGTTTTACTCCCATTTCTTAATTTTCAGCAAGTTTTATAAACCAATCCTGGCTAGAAAAGCCAATTACCTATTTCAGTGTCTGCCAAGACTGTTTTTCTACTCTTAATATATGGACATAGCATATTAAAACTGTTAGCTGCTTGAAAACAAGTACTACTCTCAAACACTAAAAGAATTAGAAGCAATGAAATTAATTAATGCTTAAAAAAAACTTGTATGCCAGGCCTTATCTTGTTTTATTTTTTAAAAAATCTAAGAATAATGTCCTCTCAGAGGCAGCAAGGAAAAACCAATTGTGAAGACAATGGCTTACAATGCAGCAAAATGATGTCACCTTCCACAGTTAAATCTCCCAAACAGCACATGAAAACAAAACAGAACAAAACCCTCCTTTTCATATCCTTGATGGTTAGTTGAGCTAAAAAACGAAACAACGGGCCACCATCGGGTCAGATTAACCCCCTGTGAGGCAGGAAAGAGCGGGCATGTCCACTGCCGCTGTCCCAGCACAAGGAAGGGAACTGTCATGAAATCTACAGGCAAATTTAATAGGTTCCCAAACAGGACACCCAAGGAAATGAAAAAAATAAACAAAACTAAAACTAAAACCAAAAAACAACTATATGACAAATCCGGAGACTAGTTTAAACTTAACTATGTATAGTTTTTATCTGGCAACATTATCAAGTTTTAGACATCTGGAGAAAACTATTTTCATAGTAACAAGGCCCTTATCAAAATTTTTTCCTCTCATCTCTCAGGTGCCACATTCACATTTAACAAAATAAAGATATTAAAGCATAATAAAACTGATTTCATGCTGTTTAGAAATCAATAATGTTGAGGAATAATAAATTACACACAGCAACAGCTTCAGATGTATTGGCTAGATCCACTTCAGTTTTACATAAACAGAGGTAGGCACTCCTAACTATGTGACCAGACCCAACTGCGTCTGGTCTGACTTACATCCTGAATGGCAATTAAAAGACATTAAAAATACCCTAGGATTACTCCAGGCAGGACCCCTACCTTTCTGAAGTGCTTCCCGGCATAGCAATGCAAAGAGAACACGGCATCCCTCCACCACAGGCAAGTGCCTGCCGGGAGCAACCTTTGTAGTGAATGGGTATTTAACTGAAAGTTACAATGCAATTAAACAGTAGTCTTCAGATTTGGAGACAAAGGAATCCCAAAATGAGAAAGTAACAGAGACTATTATAACAACGGATAGTGACAGCAATAATGAAACTACCAGTGATCACTTTGCTGCCGACGTCTCATTCCCTTACTCTTTTCTTGGAATATAAGCTATCAGAGCTGTCACATTACACTATCTTACATACTGAGTCAGTAGTCCTCTTTGCATTAAGTCTTTTGTGTAATTCCTTCACTGCACTAAGAACTTAAAACTTACAGGGGGACTCTTGACTACAACAGCTATTACAATGGAGTTGTGGTATGCCAAAGAATATAAAGAGATTTTTATGGGTACCACATCAGAACTTATTTTAAAAAACAAAACAACCTTGAAATGTATTTACAAACATTTCTGAACTACCTGGGCAAATTGTAGAAAACCCGGAGGCAAAGATACTCTAGACGCAAAGAGGATACTTAATGGATGCAGAGTGATAATAAAATTTTCAGGGAATAAAATGACTATTATAATTAACTCAATTTTGTATACTCTTTTAATGAATCGTAAGTCGTTTCTAAGGAAATGGAGCTGATTACCACACACAGCTTAAGTAAACGGATGCTCAACTATGTTCATAGCAGCTTTATTCATAATAGCAAGAATCTGAAACAACCTAGATGTCCCTCAATCGAACAATATATAAAGAAACTAAGGTATATTTATTTATACAGTGCAATACTACTCAGCTATTAAAAACAATGAAATTTGCAGGCAAATGGATAGAACTAGAAAAGATCATCCTGAGTGAGGCAACCCAGGCTCAGACACACATGGTATGTACGCACTTATAAGTGGGTTTTAGCCATACAGTACAGGTGCTACATGCTACAATGCACAGACCCAAAGAAGATAAATAACACAGAGGATCCAAGGGAAGATGCTTAAATCTTACTCAGAAGGGGAAACAGAATAGACAGAGGTAGTGGTTGAAGGGAACAAGGTAGGAGAGAAAACACAGACAGATATGACGGCGGAGATCAGACCTGGGAAGGGGGTAGGAGGGCTGGAGGACAAAAGGCCAGAAAAAAAGGAGAAACTATGGGTGGGGACATCTCTGTGACAAGCTGGAGACCTAAGTCAGGGTCAGTTCCCAGGAGGATATGAGGGGGGCTGAGACTCCTAGTAGCAGGGGCCATAGAGACTGAAGAGGACACCCTATAACTAAACAAGTCTACTAGTAGAGGGAGGGGAACACCAACTCACCCACAAGAAATCAACTCAAAATTCACCCTGCCTACAAGATGTGCCGGGATAAAGATAGAGTAGATACAGCTGGGAGGTGGTGGCGCACGCCTTTAATCCCAGCACTTGGAAGGCAGGGGCAGGCGGATCGCTGTGAGTTCAAGACCAGCCTGGTCTACAAAGTGAGTCCAGGACAGCCAAGGCTACACAGAGAAACACTGTCTCGAAAAAAACAAACCAAGGGGGAAAAAAGAGTGGATATAGCAGAGACTGAGGTAATAGCCAACCAATACCTGGCCCAACCCAAGACATACCTGGTGGAAAACAACCAACCCAACACTATTAATGATTCTCTGCTATGCTTGCAGAGAGTAGACTAGCAGGGTTGTCCTTTGAGAGGCTCCAGCCAGCAGTGCCTTGAAACAGATTCTGAGACGCACAGCTAAACAGTGGGCAAATCAGGGAGTTGAGTGGAAAAGTGGGAGGAAAGAGAAGAAGACCTGGAAGTGACAGAAGCCTCACAAGAAGATCAACAGGCCCCATTGGGGCCTGCTGGGACTGAGGCACTAACCAAGGCACATGCATGGACTGGACTTAGGCCCCCTACAGGGATGTGGCCGATGGGTAGCTCAGGCTTCACGGAGTCCTCTATCTGAGGGAGCAGGGGCTCTCTCTAGCATGACTCTCCTGCTGGCAGGGCTGCTTTGCTAGGCCACAGCAGAGGAGGGCATGCTTAGTCCTGCTGAGACTTGATGAGCTGGGTGAGGGGGAGCGCCCCTCTTCAGAGGAGTGGGGGAGAGAGAGGGAGGGTGGGCCTGGGAGGTAAGGAGGAATGGGGCTGCCACAGAGATGTGAAGTGAATGAAAAATTAATTAATTAATTAATTAATTAATAATTTAAAAAACAAGTATATATTACTGTCTGAGCTACTAAAACATGAAGTATCAAAGCCTGACCAAAGAGAGTATTATGACTTTATTTAGTATTTTTGAAGAGAATAACCCAAGTTTCTCATTCAAAACCCAAATGCTACAACATACTTTTACGGTTTAGTTAGTAAATGATGAGAGTTTCCAATTAGAGAGTAACTTTTAAAAACATTGTAAGAGTTGGGTGTGGTGGTGCATGCCTTTAATCCCAGCACTCGGGAGGCAGAGGTAGGTGGATTGCTGTGAGTTCAAGGCCAAGGCTACACAGAGAAACCCTGTCTCGAAAAAATAAAAATAATTAAAAAAAAAAAAGAAAGAAAACTTGCAACAGTAATATAACTCTTGGAGGAGAGAAGTCTAACAAGGTGTGGAGCCTCGCACTTCTAATTCTGGTACTCGGGCTAAAGCAGGGTGCAGCAAACTCAAGGCCAGCCTGGATTATAGAGCAAAGCACAGTCTCAAAGGAGAGTAAAAAGAAGAGACCTATGAAATGTTAACCAATTTATTTCTAAATAAAATGTATAGTAAGTTTATTTATTGAATGAAAACTGACATACCAAAACTCATAAATAGTTGCCATATAAAACGTGATCAGCTTGATCAAAGTCACCTAATCCTTATGTCTGACTGTTGCTGTTTTGCAGTACCAACTCTGAACAGAAGACCTGTCTTTCAATCTTTTTGTTTGTTTTTTTGTTTTATTTTTCAAGACAGGGTTTCTCTGTGTAGCCTTGGCTATCTGGAAACTACCTCTGTAGACCAGGTGGCCTCAAACTCAGGAATCCACCTGCCTCTGCCTCCCAAGTGCCGGGATTAAAGGTGTGCGCCACTATCACTGGTTTCTTTTGCTTTTTAGAGCTGGGGCCTCATAAGTAGCTCAGGTTGACTTGAAGTCACCAATCTCCTATCTCTGCCTCCAGAATGAAAGAATTATAGGCCTATGCTACTATGTCTTGCTCTTTAACAAACTCTTTTTTCATTATTTATTTCTGTATGTGTACACATACAATGTATGCACATGCGTAGGAAAAGGCACAGGGCTCAGAGACAAGCGGAACCAGACAGTCTCAGTCAGTCTGTCTGTCTCTGTCTCTGTCTGTCTTTCTGTTTCTCTGTCTCTCTCTGGTTTTTATTTGTTTTGTTTTGTTTTGTTTTGGAGACAAGGTTTCTCTGTATAGCCTTGGCTGTCCTGGACTCACTTTGTAGATCAGTCTGGCCTCGAACTCACAGAGATCTCTCTGCTTCTGCTGAGATTACAGGCGTGTGCCATAGCACTCGGTGTGACAGGGTCTCTTACTAAACCAGGATCCTTTTCTTTTTGCAGCCAGGAAACCCCAATGACCATATCTCCCCCTCAGCCTGCAGGTCTATGCAGGACTATGCCAGCTTGTGGGTCAGCCCTAGTGTCTGCACTGCAGTCCTCGCACTCTCACAGCAAGCTTTCTTAACAGCTAAGCCATCTCTCTGGCCCCACATTAACAATCCCTTACATACAGCACACAGGCGTGTTAACTACATGCACTGAGGTGTCACAGCAGATTGCTAGAACTCATTTATCTCACATAACAAAAACTCACTGAAGTAAAAACAAACATTAGGGTGAGCTGAACACTGGGTAGGTGAGCTAGGTCAGAGGTCAGAGTCTCCTGGCCAGGACGCACAGGTGGAGAAACAACTCTCCCAAGTTGCTCTGACTTCTGCATGCAGGTTGTAGCACTCGGGACATACCCAAACATGCACTTACGCGAAGTGAAATAAATAAATGTAACAACATTTTCTAAAGAAGAAATTCAACATCACATACAACATTACACGTAATCAGACCCTGCGTGAGGGCCTGGGGGGGGAAGAACTACTATGATTGTCCTACTCCCTCAAAACATCAGATACATTCAGGTCTATTGAAACTTGATAAAAGAATTTGCTTTGAAACAGAAATAGTAACGTTTCAGCCTAAAGCCAAGGAAGACTGCCAAGTTGTAAACTTTTCTATGAAAACGCTGTAGTCCAAATGCCAACAGACCCTTAGCTATAACAGCACTAGGTGCCAAAACAGAAATGATTTTTGGTTTTGTGGTCCTTTTACTCTAAATTAGATACAGATCTAGTGGAAAAGAGTAGGTATACAGTTCAGTAAGAGCAAAAGCCAAGACTGCATACCTGATTCTCCAATAAGAATGGCAACTATATGAAGCTTTCATTGAGATGTAGCCTGTAAGTCTGGCACTTTAAGGGCGACTCCTTAATAGGCTTCTGTGCTTACTACTTCATAGTCTAAGAACACCTCAATTACTACAGCAGACCCGGGCAAGTAGAATATAAAATCAGGTTTCCTGGTAGGGAACTGTTACACAAACACACAAGTCCAGCTATTTAATTTTGACATTAATTCCTAACTGAAACAATACAGTTGAGTGTGTCAATCAGTCTTGGCAGCACAGGAAGCCTGGAGCTAACTGCAAGTGCTGCTTCAACTCAAATTATCTGTGTAAACCTACAGACATTATTATTAGGCAATAGGTGAGATTATCTTTAATTACTCAAGCACTGTTAAGTCCTGTAATGATGCTGGTAGAGCACCTTTGTGAACCTGGTCATTCGTCATAAAAACTGATTTTAAATTTGCTTCATATCTGGCATCCATACCAGAAATGAATTGATCAAATTGGAACCACACAGTGGCAGCAGCAAATCCATTCCTTCTACACAAAGACAGGCATGTACCCAAAGTGATGTGACACAACAACACTGACATTACATGGTGACTCCAAGTCTCACAAGGATGTGATTTGCACAGGATAAAGAGATTAGGGTAGCTTGCTTGAGACAGGTGCCGTGATTAATTAATAGAAGGCCTTTAATAACAACAAAGTGTTAAATAAAGGCTAATGTAAGAAATGGTAATTGTGTAAAGGTTATTATAAACCCATCAAGCAAGTACCAATAACTGCCTAGTGTTCTACAAACACACCAACTTGTTCACACCTAGGAGCCTGCACAGAGCAGTTCCCTCCACTGGCACACACTACTCTCCTGGGTCTCTATACTCACATAACTGATTAAATGTCACTTCCCTAGAAAGACCATCTATCACTCTACAGAAAAGAGCCTCCCACCATTAGTCTTTACCTCCCTAGTCAGTACTTTTATTTAAAAGCACTAATTACTGAAATTCCCTTTATTTGCTTACTCCTTCTATTCCCATAAACATCAGCTCCAGGAAGAAAAGCTTAAGTCCTCGTATCCAAGTATGCCAAAATATAACCAGTACTTAATAAACATTCACTGCATGAAATAGAAAATGGATTGTGTCCCCATGGTCAAAGTATTATCAGCATAATAAAGAGTAAGTGTATATAAGAAGAAAGCAATGCACAATCATATAAAAGTTATATGCATATAAAAATATTGCAAACTATTTTGGTGAAGGAAATATATACTTACCTTCTTTTTTGGTGTGTATGTATATGAAAGGTGTAGATTTCGTGTGTGTGTGTGTGTGTGTGTGTGTGTGTGTGTGTGTGTGTGTGTG
>OU015744.1:146870710-146901184 GCA_907169655.1 Acomys percivali | reverse complement strand
GTGTGTGTGTGTGTGTGTGTGTGTGTGTGTGTGTGTGTGTGTGTGTTGCATGTGGAAGCCAAGAGGACAACATCATGTGTCAATCTTCTACCTTCACAGGTAGCGTCCCAGGCTGGCTGGACCATAGTTTCCTGGGATTCTCCAATCTCTGTCCCATCTTGCTGTAGGTATGCTGGGGTCACAGACATGTGCTACTGCACCTAAGCTCCATGCGGGTTCTGGAAATTCAAACTCCGGCCTCTATGGCAAGAGATTTACCCACTGACCCCGCTTCCCAGCCCCTGATGCTTAGGTTTACTCTTTTCTACTATAAGTTCCAGGCCTTCTAACATCCACGAGTACTAAATTCTTCACTAACAAAACTAATGGTGGTTAGAAAATGATGTGAACTAGCCAACTTCCTTCCTTTGTTTAAAAAATATTTCCCAAACAACTGTCAAATCTAAACGTAGTCCAGTGGTTCCCAGGGGATATCACAGGGATCACCTGAGGGTTCCAGAATTGATCTTTAATTATATATTTATTTTCCATTTCTGAACCCAAAACTCTTTCAGTTGCTGTAGAATCAGCTGCACAAGTCAAATCAAATATCCCTATCAGCATAAGAAAGAAAAGGCAGAACAAGAACTAGCAGCCAGCTCAGGGTGATGTGCCTCTGCAGGGAACTAGCCACTGCCGGAAACCACTGCTGAGGAGGGCTTGTTCGGCCCAGGCCCTGGGAATGCTGCTATTCTGCATTAGTTTGCACTTTGCAACTACTTACAAATTGCTAGTGTGTTTTTCTACATTCTATACTTTCATGGAAAGCCTTCCTCTTTACATTGTTCTGAACACTACACAGTTTAAGAGTGAAGAAAGACTGTAGGAAGACTCAAAATATTTACTGTATTTTTCAGACCACGGGACGCACCTGATCATAAGATGTACCCAGTTTTTAGAGCAGTAAAACAAGAAAAAAAATCTGAACCAAATTAGTACTAGTATAATAAAGTATTTATTAAAACATAACAAAATACGGTAATATTAAACTGTGTTAACTCAACAGGAGGAAAGATTTAGAGACTCCAGCACTTTTCTGGTTTTCTGGAAACCCCAAAATGTGGCCCCACTGGAGTCGAGGAGGGACAAATGGTAACTAGAGCTCCCTTATTGCTACACATTTTACTGCACTCTGCTCCCTGCAGCAAGCAGACACGTATCTGCTTACCCAGCAGGCTAAGACTGGTGGCATTCAGCTCAGATCAGGGCAATGGGCGGCGGGGGAGAGACCAAGTTCTGTGTGAGAAGGGATTTTGGTGATACTGCCCACGCCTCTTCCTGTTCCCATGGACACACTGAACCCTGCATGCATTCCTCGGCTGGCACACTGCTCTTTGTTGATGCCTGATGGACAGCAATCAGACCATAAGGCGTACCCTAATTCCCCCCCCCCCCACTTTGGGGGGAAAGTGTGTTTTATGGTCCAAAAAATACGGTAACATTAATCTTGAAATTCACTTATTTCTTCACTTACTTATTGTAGCCCTGGGGACTGAACTCCAGGTCTTACACATGCTAGGCAAGTGCCCTACCACCATCTTAAAACGGGCTGGAGATGCAGCTCAGTGGTAGAGAAGGTCACATGCTTGATTCCCAGCATCACACATATGACTCAACAGGTAGCTTGGTAAAGCAAGAGGAAAAGAAAGGAAGAACTGAGGATGTATTGAGGATATAGACAGTTTTTTGTTTTGCTTTTTAAATTAAGTCCACCCACTTCCAAGTCTAGCAGAAGAATCAAGCACATAAACATAACACAGTAGCCCTAGTAACAGCATGGATGCTAGGCTATGGCGCAGAAGAAAGGTACAGATACAGTGTCACTGCTGGACATAAACAATCTCTTCTGTTCTTCTGCTGTCAGGCAGAGTCCCACCCAGCTCCCAAGGGCTTACATACGTCTGGGAACAGATCATGTCCCTGTCACACTCAAGCATTATTGTTCCTCTGCAGGCCAGTTTGCTTAAACACAGCAACTAGGTAATCCCAAACAGGAAGGACCCCCAAACCTGGTACTTACCTATTTGTTCTGTCTATGAACAGAGGACAGTCTCCAACTAATGAATAGGACTGATCAGATCTCTCAGAGTTCTCCAAATCACACAACAATGTTTTCTCAAAAGACTCGAAAGTTGCACTCAGACTGGAAACTGGCCTCTAAGGGTTAGAAGATAAGGCAGTTCCCCTTAGGTTTTCAAGTGTGCCCATAGCTTTCAGGGAGTAAAGTAGCAGACAGAACTAGCTGTGGGGAAGATGGCTTTGTTACAAATGGAGCTGTCACAAGGAGAATGCCATGACAAAGACAAGGCGCTGGACAAAGAGAAGATACTACAGACACCACTAAAGGGAGGGAGTTCTGGCAGATGGCAGGAAGAGCCAAGACGAGAGCTGGCAACTAGAATCCTGCTCCCCGGTTTGCTGAGAGCCTGGGGAAGCCCAGGCAAGTCACTTAGCATTTTTGAACTTCAATTTTTCCATCTATGAAATAACAGAGTCAGACTAAAGTATTCATAAGGTCCCTTCTATTAACACATTTCCATTCTAGGAGTACAAGAGACACTTGAAAGCTGGACATACTACTTAATCAACACTGCATGAAAAAAACATAGTAAGCTTTACTGAAATTTATCAACTATTTTCCCAGATCTAAGCAAATGTTGATATCTCATACCAACTTGCTAAGTCACTTGGTTAACAAACTCACTGGGGGATCAGAAATATAGATATTTAAGGTAAAAGAACTGTTTATTACAATCAAGCAGACATCTATAAAGAATCACTTTCTCAGCTTGCTAACAAATTTTGGACAAGAATCTTGGTTATCTGGCTGAACTGGGTCCATCATTTATCTATCAGTGCACACTGCCCACCCCAAACTCCGTAACTTTTACTTTTTCACAACCCCTAGGTAAGCAATTTGGGTTGAGAGACGGTGCATTTGCTGGTCTGGCACACTGACTGGGACAGTATGGTCAAGATGGTCAGACCCACACACTAGGCAGTTCTGTGCCCACATCTACAAGCTGTCTCAGGCTGCTCTGATAATAGCAGAATTCTACATAGTAATAATAGATGTCACATTTTGGTGTTCACGGTGCTTCTAAATCTCCTTGTCTGACACAGCTAAGGCATCACTGTCCAGAGCAAGTCAGATGGCCAAGCCCAGTCCATTCAAGGAGCAGAAACAAAGGACAGGTACTTGGGAAACCAGCCATCCAAAGTCATTACTACAACAGTGTACCACATCAGCTATTAGCTATTTTAGCCAAACGATAAGAGTTTACACTCTAAAGAGTATTCTTCCATTTACCAACTTTTATCTCTACTTGGAATAAATTAAGAACACTGAGAAACAGAGTTTCTTAACACAGCAAAATATGAAGCAATACACTTGTATTCAGCTTTACCACCTACCAGGTATGTGCTTGAGCTAAGTTACTCAACATCTCTGTGTGTTGTTTTCACCTTGGTAAAGGGGGAGGGGGGGAGGAATATCACCCCTATCCTGTCTAATTTTCATGTTGTTTTTCCAGTTGAGGTGAACCAAAATTTTTTAACATTCATTGAAGATTAACAGTGTTTCAGTATTATACAAGACAGACTGAAAGGGCAGGCTCTGGTGATGTATAAAAATTTGTGTAATTTTTAAAGCTCTGGAAGCAATGCAAAAGTTCACCATACGGCCGGGCAGTGGTGGCGTGCACTTTTAATCTCAGCACTTGGGAGGCAGAGGCAGGCTGTGAGTTCAAGGCCAGCCTGGTCTATAAAGTGAGTCTAGGACAGCCAAGGCTACACAGAGAAACCTGTCTCAAAAAAAAGAAACAAACAAAACAAAACAAAACAAAACAAAACAAAACAAAAAAGTTCATCATAGTAGAAAGGCCAAAGTGTGCTTATTTAAGTAGACTATCACATAGCATTTAAAATTAATGAACTACATGCAATTAACTATGTAATGCCAAGACAGTCATATATTTCATGTGGTCATTTAGCCAAAGGGGTAAGTGGAAACTGGCATTCAATCCACATTGTTTGGCAGACCATAAACTCTGTTTTAGAGTGACATCTGTCCAAAGAAAAGCGACTTTTTCTTTGAAAAAATGTACCATTGGAACTGAGTGTGCTGTACAGCACACACGAGCACTAGCAATTCCAGCAGCAGGAGACAGAGTTCTTGAGGGCAATAAGTAGTAAAGTTCTACCTCTTAAACTCGGCAGTATCCACCAGCTCAATATCTTACCTCCCCAGTGAGGGAAACGGGTAAAGGTGAATACATACGCAGTATTTAATCAAAGAATTTCAGGAGGCAGAGGCAGGGGATCACTGTAGTTCGAGGCCAGGCTGGTCTACAAAGCGAGTCCAGGACAGCCAAGGCTAGCTCTACACAGAGAAACCCTGTCTCGAAAATAAGCAAACAAACAAACAAAAGCAAAACAACAACAACAAAAACCCATTTCTGGTAGTTTTAATGAACATCGAACCCAACCTAGAAAAACTTCAACCTGCTACTTCATGGCCTGGGAAAATGAGAGAGGAATGATGTTTGCTATACCCTAGAATACTATTTAGGAAGAAACAGAAGTCCTGAACAAGGGAGATCACCTGCATCTCAAAACACTGCACCATTTCAATCATCTGAGCTGAAAATTTTTCTTTTGTTTAAAATGCTAATAGCAATTGTGATATAGTCCCACTTGCATTTGTACACTACTATATTTATGTCCTTATATTTAAATACATTTTTATTTAAACTATTGGGGGATGGCAATATGACTCAGTGGGTGAAGGGCTTGCTGTATAAGCATGAGGACCCAAGTTCTAAACTCCAGCCCCCATGTAAAACTCAGACTCAGCAGCAGGTATCTGCAACTCACCAATGGGGGAACAGAGAGAATCGGTTAAAATGGTAAGCTGCAGGTGAAAGACCCTAACTCAAAAAGTATGAGTGGCTAGCTAGACAACTCAGTAAGTAAACGCACCTGCCACCAAGCCTGACGACCTGAGTTTTCACATAGTGGAAAGAGAACAAAGCCCCAAAGTTATCTTCTGACCTTCAAATGCATGCCAAGGCACAAGAGTGTGCACACGCGCACGTGCACACATGTATTAAACAAATAAATAAAATTAATAAAAAGCAATAGAGTAAACTACCCAAAGTCACCCTCCAGCCTCTGATTCAAATATAAAGAAAAAGATACAAGAAGAAATGTAAGGTTTAATTCAAATTATTCAAAATATTCCATATTTCGAAACTGATGAATACACAGCTACCATGAACTGGGTCAACACCTGGTCCCTAAGCTGTACTTTCCCCACATCCCTCTTCCTTCATCTTATTTGGTTAAAATATAATGATTTTTAAAGCTGTCTATTTGACACACAGGTAACCCTTTATTAAATTGAGAGAATACGATCGTTTGGTTGTTGCTTTTGAGACATTCTGACCTGGGGCTCATAGCAATCCTCCTGCTGCTGCTGCTGAGATTACACATGTGCTCAGTTTAGACTCATGTCCAACAAACCATATTCATATATAAAATAATAAATATGAGAATAATCCATCATATTAAGTACCTAAAAATAACTATGAAAGGACCGTGTAAACAAACTGCTATTATATACTAATTATCTCATAACGATCAAGTGTCAAACCAATTAATTATCATGAACTACCCCCTGCAAAGCTTTTCATCAGTAACAGCAGAGTCAGATGTATCACAGTTGTATTAGGACTTAAAACACTACTTCATGAGAAGAAAAGAATGGTTTCCAATGCTTCTGACTACTTCAGACTGAGGAGCCAGCTCACTCAGCAAAGCAAGCATGAGGGTCTGACGTGCATCCCCGGCCCATAGGAAAGTTCCAACACCAGCAAGGCAGAGACAAGCAGATTCCAGAAGCATCAGTGAGCCCCAGGTTCAGCGAGACACTAGCTCAAAAAAATAAGGCTGGATGGGCTGGCAAGACGGTTTAGTGAGTAGAGGTGCCTGCTGCCAAACCTGACCACCTGAGTTCAATTCCCAGGATCCATACAGTGGAAGAGAACTGACTCCCACAAGTTGTCCTCTGTTACATGTGATATAGCATACATGAAAGTGCACACACACACAAATAAGTAACAGTGTAAATACTATTAAACAGAAGGCCTGCAAGATGTCTCAGTGGATAGAGCGCTGCCATCAAGCCTAGTGACCTGAGTCCAATCCCCAGAGACCACATGGTAAAGGAGAAAATAAATTCTACCAAGGTGTTCTTTAACTTCCATATATATATCCTCTCTAAATAAATAAATGCAGAAATACCAGAAGCTTCTTTAAGTAAGGTCAAGAGTAAGAGAAGAAAGTACGAATACCAATCTCCGGCCTCCATTTGCACATGCAAACATGAGCATGCACACGCACATACATGCACATGCACGAATATACGAACCCTCCCCACCACCATCACCACACGCATGCTGGGTTCTGAGAACATGAACTCAGGTGCTCATGCCTGGGCTGTGAGTGCTTTTCCCACCTAGCTTCCGTAGTCCTTCCCACAGCTTATGCATTGCTGGCCATTGGCTCTTTTGTGAGAAATGTTGACACGGGGCCATTGCTCACTTTTGAATCAGGTTGCTTTTTCAGTATTGAGCCAGATAATGTGCAGCTCTTTTCTCCCACCCTGTAGGTTAACCCTGCTGACTGTTTGCCTCAGCGTGTGATCCTGCGGTTGACTGATCCAGGTAAAGCCGTACAAGGCAGCTAGCACCTCTAGTCCCAGAGTGACTGCGGCAGCATGAGAAGAGAGAGAGAAGAACCCCCGGCAACAACTTGTGTATCTCCCAGTCAAAGAGTGGTTCGGTTTATGAATTTCATTCACAGCCCCAATATTTAGTGTTCTACAGCCAAAGTGCCTGAGTCAGGCTGGGGAGCCAGCTTAGTGCATAAAGCACTTGCTGTGCGCGCAGAGCTCAGATCCCAGCACCCACGTAGACACCAGGTGAGCATGGTTGCTCACCTGTAATCCTAGCACGCAGAAGACAGAAAGAAGGCATCCTGGCTAGCTAGACCAACTGTATCAGTGAGTGTGGGCTCAGTGGAGGGACTAACGTCGGTGAATAAGGTGGTGATCCATTGAAGAAGACTCCAAACACAGGCCCAGGGCTTCCTCATGTGCACACACTCATGTACTCACACACTAACTTGTACACACACCATATACACTGACACACAAGTTTTAAAAAGATAGCTCAGTGAGTAAAGTGTTTGTCATACAGCCTGACAACATGGGTTTGACCCCTGGAATTCACCTTAAGATGGTAGGGAGAACCGATTCCACAAAGACACACACACACACACACACACACACATAGACACACACACACACACACCACGCACACATACTAATAATAAACTTCTTTTTTTTTTTTAATTTATTTATTAGGTATACAGATTTTTGCTACAGATGGTTGTGAGCCAACATGTGGTTGCTGGGAATTGAACTCATGACCTTTGGAAGAGCAGTCAGTGCTCTTACCCTCTGAGCCATCTCTCCAGCCCATAAACTTCTTTTAAGTGCCTAAATACTACTACAAATCTTTATACCTTAATCTTATGTAATTAATTCAGTGCAACAAGAAGAGCTAACAAGTATTTATTCCTTCATCTACACTTAAAAATAACTTGAAGCTGAACATGGTAAGGGTTGTCTTTAATGCAAGCTTGGGAGGTAGAGACAGGGGAATCAAGGCCACCCCATGTTAATACATAGACTCTATGAAAAAAAACAAACAAACAGCAACAACAACAACAACAAAAAAGAGTCATATGTTATGGATATAATGTTTTTACAGCAAAACCATTGGTTTATAAAAAATAAAAACTGGCTTAAATTATATTTTCCTTTTTAATTTTAAAGTCCAAATTTTAATATATTTGGGATAAAATAACTGCTACAAATGCATACTTATTTTTACATATGTACAAGCACAAATAGACACAAAGAACACTTCTCATTACACAGCAATTTTAGAGATGACAGGAAATCATACCCACAATCCTACCATATACCCTTGCTATCCCCACACACCTGCCATGCTCACATACCCAGTCCTGCTATTTGATACAAAATTAAATTTTAAAAATTTCATTAATGAGTCCTTCACTTCTCAAAAATATTATCGTGTAACTTTTATCATGTTACATGGTGAATTATATTTACAGATTTTCTAATATTAAGCCATCTCTACATACAGGTAACAGGGAACTTGTAATGCTTTATTTCTCTTATTTATGGCTGGTTTTGATCTGCTAATTTTGTTTTAAAGGTTGAACTTCTATACTCCTGACTGAAATTCACCTATCATTCTCCCTGCTAGCACTATTTGCTTTACATAATAGAGTTACTAGGTCTTTCTTGTAGAATGAGTTGGGAAGTATTTCCTTATTTCCTACTATCTGGAAACATTCACACGAAATTTTGATGATCTCTGCCTTTTGTCTTAGTAATAATCACCTGTAAATCCACCTGGGCCTTGTGTTTACCTTAAGAGGTCAGATAGTTTTACGTTGTTCCTATTGTTTGGTTGGTTTTTGTTTTGTTTTGTTTTGTTTTGTTTTGTTGGGTTTTTTTGAGACAGGGTTTCTCTGTGTAACAACTCTAGCAGTCCTGGAACTCTCTCTGTAGACCAGGCTGGCCTTGAACTCACAGAGATCCTCCTGCCTATGCTTCCAAGTGCTGGGATTAAAGGTGTGCATCACCACCACCCAGCTATTTTGTTCCTTTTTAAGTCATTTCTTTCTTGAACAGTAGAGTCCATCAATTTTTTTTTTTTTAATTTTCTTGATGCAGGACATCAGGTATTCCAGGTTGACCTCAAACTGCCTTACCTAACGAAGATGGCCTTGAACTCCCGATTCTCCTGCCTCTGCCAACCAAGTGCTGGGATCACAAGCATGTACCAGCACATGTAGTTCCATAGTGCTGGGGATCAAGGCCAGAGCTTCATGCATGCTAGGCAAGCACTCAATCAACTGAACTACAGCCCCAGCCCCACACTAATTATTTCCTGGAGCAGTTCTTAAGCATCTAGGCAGTGATCTATTGTTGTCACACAATAAGTCAACCCGAAGGATGTGTGACGCATCCAAGTTCTGACACCCTCTCACACCAAGTTACAGGTGAGTTACCAGAGCTGTATCATGAGAGCACTAAGTACCATGTCAGTTCTGCTTTGTTCTTATTTTAATGACAGATTAAGAATCTTTACAGATCTAAAGACAACTGTAAATACCTAGAGTGGCACAAAACCAGGCCTGCCACTTTGCACAAGCAGGACTAGGTGCACATGTACTTCAGACGGCACTTACCACCAGAAACAGGGGCATCCATGAAAACAGCTCCCATCTTCTCAACTTCTTTTGCCAATTCTTTTGAAACTGAAGGATCAATAGTACTGGAATCTATTAATAATGAGCCTTTCTTCACTTTTCTAAGTATAAATAAAAATATTCAAGTTTACAACTCTGAATGAGTACTCATGCAACTAACTATACAATCAGAATCCACTGAAAACAGCCAGACCATCAAGGAAGCCTCTGGCCTGGTACTGAAATTGTTGAAAAATCTCATATTTGTTCATGTTCCAGATCAAGCACAGTTCAAGGTAAACCCATACTCATTCAGATAAACAATAACAAAATCAAAATCTAGTAAACTAACTAGTAAAGTCTAGTATCAGGTGAAATATACTGGTCATGTTAACACAAGCGATGCTAAAGTGTAAGCAATTTTTAAAAACCTATTAACTTTAAAAGGGCATCTGATAGGATATAAATTTTTGTTTGTAAAGTCACTGAGTCTTAAAAAGCTTAAGTCTTGGGCTGGAGAGATGGCTCAGAGGTTAAAGGGCATTGACTACTCCTCCAGAGGTCCTAAGTTCAATTCCCAGCAACTACATGGTGGCTCACAACCATCTTTAATGTGATCTGATGACCTCTCCTGGCCTGCAGGTGTACATGAAGCCAGAGCACTGTATACATGATAATAAATCTTAAAAAAAAAAAAAAAGCTTAAGTCTTTAGAAAGCTATACTGTAATCTTCCCATATCCATATCATTTTCACTAAGAATATGTATAAGCAACTGAAATACAGCTATTTGCTTCAAAGGGGTATATTATTTTAATAATGGAAACATTTTAAATATTTTATTATTTGAGACTTTCAAATAGTGTATTTTGATCATATTCACGCTCTCTTCCAACTCTCCCTGACCCACTCCCACCTCCCTACAACCCTAATTCCTCTCCTAGTGAAAATTTTGTAAAAACAAAATATTAAACAGGTAAAAAGAAGATGAAGGGTTGAATCTAGAATTTTGACAAGGTGTTTTGTTTTGGTTTTTGGTTTTGTGACAAAGTAAAATTCATACATTGGTAAAAATGGAAACAGGAGCATAAGTATTTTTATATAAACCTTTATCATTCTTATAGTAAACGTCTTCTGTTTATACTGTGAGTTCAGAACATGTACCTGAAATAGTTCCCTTATATCTATAAGGTAGTGCTTAGCCTAGTGGCTAGGAAACTCTGATCTACATTATAATCTAACTGCCTGGTCTTAGTGGCCCAGGCCTACAATCTTAACCACTCAACAGACTGTGGCAGGAGGATCACAAGTTCATTATCTGCCTGGGTTATAAGATGGGTCCAACACCAGCCTAAGCAATTCAATGAGATCCTGTCTCAAAAGTAAATAAAGAATAACCATCTAAATCAATAATAGCTCACAATTGTATGTAAGTTTCCCAGAGTTCTTATTTAGTATCATGAATGTGTGTGAATGATGTGTTGTGGCTGTGCACATGGAGGTCAAAGGACACTGTAGAGACAATTTACACAGCAAGGGCTCTACCTAGAACCACCTCAGCAGCCATAGATGTCTTCAAGTTCTCCCTGCAGGTCTACTCACCCAGGGCATACACAATGAAGACTGGAAAATTAGAACTCTGCATGTAGAAATATTTAAAAAGAAAGTGGGGAAATCACTGTTTAAAAAAAAAAAGAAAGAAACTACTGAAGAAAATAAAACATTTCTATTTTAAAAAGACAGTGCATAGAATGCTTTAAAAAAAAGAAAGAAAGAAAGTTTTAGACAGACCCAACAGAATATCTGGGTGGACCCCACAGAACAGACACACCAAGTGCTACTAGAAATCACCTCTGTACAAAGGCTTTATTTTATGTAACAGAAAAAAAATGTAAGTAAAACCTACCAGTCTTCTATGGCTTTAACACCTTTAACAATCTTAAAAAAAAAAAAAGTAGGAAATCATATCAAAAACTCTTTATGCACTGGGTGTGGAAAAAGAATCCTGACCCTGGCGGGGGGGGGGGGGGGGGGGCAGGAAGGAGAGCCTTGTTGAGAAGGCAATTCAGTTTAATATGAAACCAAACTCTTCCTAAGCACTCCCTGGACAAAACTGGTCTGGTAGCTGGCCACCATGCTCCAAAGTAAAGGATATTAATAAATGTTGTGTCATCATACACGCTTTAGTAACTTTTCCCCGAGAAATAAAGCAGGGCCATAACTGAGGCAGGCTAGGTAATGAGTCAGCCAGGACGTCTCAGGACCACACACACTGCAGGCCTGCCGGCTCCATCCAAAATGAGTGCTACTCAACCATCCCTGAAACCTAAACATTTATCTTATCAGTTTTCTGTCTAATATCCAAATGTCTTTTCCTTACAAGTTTGTTAGTTTTCCAAAGCAATTCAATTTCCCCAAAGCGCAAATTTCATGTATTACAGTTTTCTGAACGTAAATCTTATTTTCTTTTAGCAAGCATTACTAGAAACCAGTGTGTAGGTGACTCAAGTGTCCACATGGCATTCAACTTTGCACCAGCTCTCTGTTGAATTCAATAGCAAAGTACATTAGGAATAGGAACCAGAGAGCCCAGAAAATGGAATCCAACCACTGTCATTCTGGCATAACCACAAGGGTTTGGCAATAAGCGGCAATTCACTGGCAGGTTTACGGCACCAGGGAAGACAGACACTGGTCGGAAACGCTGACCTAAATTACACTTTACTCAAAGAGGTCCTGCTAATGTTGACTCTCAGCTTCCAACGCTCCAGCTACAAATGTACTAACCAGAGGACATACAACAACTTTTCATTATATAATAAAATCTTAAATTATAGTGTTCTCTCCCATGTTTGGTTTTATTTTTCATAGAACCTCTTTTCTGGATTTCTATACACCAGAAGAAGATCACACTTTTAACAGTAGGTACAATTTAAAATGCAAGCTTTAAAAGTTACCAATGAATGTTACCAATGAAAGAGTAAGTTTAATGTAAGAAAGATTAAGCAAGGTGGGGGAGCTTTTATTCCCAAAAATCACATACTTGACCCTACTGTAAAAATTAACCTTTTACTGTTCACTTTATGAAACAAGAAAATACACAGGAAGATTTAACCACCAGCGCTGCAATGCCCGAGTAGTTCTAATAAGTGTGAAGCCAGGAACTGCATCAAGAAATATGTGCGCTTGAGAAATACATACTTCAGGATCCCATTCGCTCCAGAATAAACTTCTACCGAATGCATACTGCTGGGCAGCATGGTGATGATCCTGTCAGCCTTTTCAGCTACATCTGCTGGGGAGGATGCTACCTTTAAAGAAATTGCAAAGGAGAATTGTTTAACTCAAATGTAAACAGTGTCCAGACCTCAAACAGGCCCTGCAACTACTTCCTGGAAAAAGTTCAAGATCATGACAAGTAACAAAGCTCCGTGAAATGAAGTAACAAATGGGGGTTGTCAAGAGTCTTCACCCTCGACTGAACTACCTGGATGACATGGGTTTCACAGAAAGCCCCCATAAATGCCCAGTTCACTGGAGTAAATACAAAGCAAAACAGTGGCATGCCTTCTTCCTAGTGAAGCTGCATCTCTACACCATGCCAAAATATAAGCCTGGAAATCTATGTCAGAAAACTCCAGGCGTCTCCTTAGAAATGGAAAGTTCTCTTCCATGAAAAGAAATTTAGTTCCATCTAGATAACTCCTTCAAAAGTCCCCTACAGGGTGCCAAAAATTAGCTCAAAGATCTTAGGGCACTAAATATCTCCAAGCTTTTCATGCCCATGAACTGGCAGTGCCAAAGCGGCCAAATGCCAAGTGCCTGGGGTGGTTCATCAGCCCCCCGCATCCCTAGCACATGCTCCTCGGGACGCTTGGTTTGCCAGAGCACTGCTAACCCCTCAGTTATATCAAGCAGTGCCAAAGCTCACAGGTCTGGAAAAAAACACACACACTGATAGTGATAGCTGGAATGCCACCACTCTATGGAACAACTGCTCTGTATCTAATGACTACATATATTTGGCATGTTGTAACAACAGTGTCTGATTTGTACAACAAAGTCATGTTTCTCAGACATGGGCATTCAAATAATTTTACCATTGATGGGATGACTTAAAAAACTCTGAAAAACAACTGACAAAATTTGGCCACAACTCAAAAGCTTAGGGGAAGAAACCAAGCTCATTTCCAATCTGAACTAGCTACAAAAGCCTTTAGCGGCCGACTAATTAGAATCCCTCAATTACATCTGCTAATTGAGTGGATAAGCAAAGACAGAATGGATGAAACAAAGGAACACTTATTTAGGGAAGACAGAGGCACAGGTTTAGCTGCAGCTCAGCCAAGTAGTCAGTATGATTTTATGCAAATCATTTAACCTCACTAGCTTCAGTTTCCCAATCTACAATGAAGAACAGTGCACTAATCCTGTAATTCTGGGACTCAAGAGGACTTGTGTTAACAAGAGAATTGCAAATTTGAAACCAGCCTGGGACACAGAGGGAGACTCCTAACCAGTGGAGACTGTGGCTCTGCTCTTTAAAGAAATGGTTCATTTGTCCTCAGTCTTAACCTGAATAAACCTTATGTACTCTTCTGCCTTCTGCCTCCACAGAGAACCATAAGTTCCCTCTTACCAAACAAAACACCCTAATTTAGCGTCTACCTCCAATGTAGAATTTGTTAATATCCAGGAACCTTCAATTCCAGGAAGTCTGGTCACTGTAAAATGAGACTGACATTGTTTTCTTTCTCTCTACTTATATATCACAAGGAAGTGGAAAAGGAGAAAATTCTAATTTTACCAGAAAGCCACATGAGACAAATACTCAAGCTTTATCTGTTGGCAAAAAAACAAAAACAAAAACAAAATCTCCTAACAAATGGAGACTGAGGCTCTGCCTTTTAAAGAAATGATTCCTTTGCCCTCACTCTTAACCTGAATAAATCCTCCATACTCTTCTCTCTGGCTCCACAGAGAGCCTGATGTGCCATCGCACAAATGTAAAACAAACTAATATCCCTTTTGCTTTTACGTTCAACTTCTCACAATTTAGATCACATTGTGTGTGTCCTCTGATACTCTAGTGCCTACTACTGGTCCCCATGGTAGCAAGGATTGTGACTCATTCTGGATGGAGCTCCAGTGCCTGGCACTCAGAGCATACTCAAGAGAGAAATGTTCAATCAGTGACTTGTCAAAGGTCCTGCCCTCTCCTTGGTAAGGAAGCTTAACCTATAGCAGTCAGCCCAATAACAGCACACAGTAAAGGAGGGAAAGAATACTATACCTTGAATGGAGAGCATGGAACAGGACTGACAGACGTGTACAGCAGAAAGGAGAACACGGCTGGCACTGCAACAGTGTTTGTGTGCTAAAAGCTTTGAACTCATTTCACACTCATAACATCTGTATGAGAGTGAACAAAGAGAACTAAAACAGCTTGCCAAAGACTGCACAGATAACTAAATGGCAGAGGCAGATTACAAGCCAGTGCATTTTGCAGACTGCCGATACTCTGTGCTATTTCCCATAGACTCTGCAATGGAGTGTCAAATGAACACTAGCTTAGAACAGAGCTGGAAGGCAGAAGTCTGAGTCTGAAAACAAGGTGGCAGCAGGGCCGCTTTCCCTCCAAAGGCTCTAGGGGTGGCTCCTGGCACCCCGTGGCTGGCAGTAGGGCGACAGTAATGTCTGTCTCTCTCTTCACTGCACTCTCCTGTTTGCCTTCTTCCCTTAGTTCCTAAATAACATTCCATTACAGATGTGAGACTTGAATGTTGCTTCCACTTCTTAGCTGTTACTAACAATGTTATTATATAGAATGTTCTGTGTGGGTATAAACCCAGGTTTGTTCTGTGTTGTTGCTGTTGAGGAAGGGTGTTTTGTTTTGTTTTGTTTGAGACAAGGTCTCATTATGTAGCCCTGGCTGTCCTGGAACTCACTATGTAGGTCAGGCTGGCCTTGAACTCACAGAGATCCACCTGCCTCTGCCTCTCCAGTGCTGGGACTAAAGGTGCATAGCGCTATGCCTGGCTTGGATGCTTTTTTAAAAAGTCAGGTAATTTATACCAATAATCTAGTTTATAAACAGATAAGAAGTAGCTACATTTCAAGATCAAAAAACACACTACACACTCCCAAATGCCTCCTACATTAACTTTTACTAGTTAGTACCTGTGCATCTTGTAATGCAGAGTCAAAGCCCTGCAGTCAAGACTAGGCCCTTGCTGAGGCCCTTGCGCTTGCTACTGACTCACTGTGTAACCCTGAGGACAGGAGCTAACTTTTCTATGCATCAGTTCCAACCCCACTCCTGGTCTCTAAGGGCGCTGCACTCTCTCTCTCACACACACACACTTATCAGTGAATGAAACATAAAGAAATAATAACCACAATGTGAGTGGCTGAGCTGTTCTCCTGGTTGTGTTACTAACCAGTATTCTAAACGCTTTGGAGGCTGAGGCAGGAAGACTGAGATTTGGGGGCCAGAATGGGATATACAATGAACCCTGCCCCTCAAAACCAAAATGAAATACACAAAATACTAACAAAAGACCTGAGCCACAGTAGTTTCTCACTAATAGTAGGTCCCTTTTTCTTCCTCTTAAAACCCAAATGCCTCCTTTATTATTAAGGTATTCTTCCCTCAGGCCTACCTAAAATTAGTAAAGAACAGAATGTTATTGGGGAATAGAGGGGTAACTTCAGAAAAATACAACAATTTAGGCAAAATATCAGAAAGCTCTGGAAGTCAGGGGAAACTGAAAAGAAGCACAGTGCTGTACGTTCTGCAGGCATGGAAGGAGGCGTGACAGTGTGGGCCTTGAAAGGCCCTGAGTGCCTGCCCGCCAGTCCTCACCTCCAAGCCACTCACTGCAGGTTCTCCACTCAACCTCTATCTTGCTTTCTGACGAAATTCTGTATTTAACTTAAGACGTTATTTCCTCATTTTAGAGATCAAGTAGAACTGGCAAAAACATGTCACCATATAGTGACAAATGTCAAACATCAGTGTTATCCCCAAAATTAAATCAATTAGCTACTAATTGATTAACTGTAGACAGCAAACCAACTTGGAGTGCTTACCGTACTGCAGATAACAAAAGGTCACTTCTTCATGTTTTCTAGTGAAGTCGTGGAATCTTTCCAACAAAGTTACTAAGGAGTGCAGTGTCAGTCTCCATAGACCACGTGGGTGTGAGCAGCGTCAGTGTGACACTGAGGAGTCCCAAGATCACAATCGCCTTCCCATGCAGAGCCACAGTGCCAGACAGCACCAAAAGCACGGCCAGGAGACACATGGGGTGCACAGCTCTATAAACGGCTTACAGGCCACTAAACCTAGTTTCTATCTCAGGATCGCATTTCTCAGTGTTTGCTTTCAATAATAATTTGGACACTGATTTTTCTGCCTTTTTAAAAATTTATTTATTTATTTATTTATTTATTTTGGTTTTTTGAGACAGCGTTTCTCTGTGTATCCTCGGCTGTCCTAGACTGACTTTGTAGACCAGGCTGGCCTCGAACTCACAGCGATCCGTCTGCCTCTGCCTCCCGAGTGCTGGGACTAAAGGCGTGCGCCACCACACCCGGCTGTTCTGCTTTATTTTGTTCTCACGGTTTTCTGTTTCTTGGGGAGCTTTTAGAATTCTTCCCGTTCCAGGGTCATATCGTGCCCTTAGTTATCGTTCTACACGTGTGCAAAATTTCCCTCATATTACAGCAAAGGCAAATCTATTAAATTCAGAGACTGAAAAGTGGTCTCTTGTCATCTGAGCTACTAACAAGGTTTGACAAATCCAAACAGAACAGATGGTATCATAAACAGGATCAACTCTAGAACCATAGTTCTTAAAATGTAAACGGCAGCCTAAAAGCAACAGGCTGCAGTCTGGCCATAACTCAGCTCTGTGTTACAGCCCACAGTGTCTTTGGGTTGTCTCCTGGTTTATGGCCAGTAACTAATGATGGACTCACAAAGTGCTGTCATGCAACATTTGTAAAGTACATTCATATATATTTCCTCATCTGAGCTTCATAATCTGATGACACAAGTAGTCAGTCATCACTCACATTTTACAGATGTGGAAACCAGCTGAGGGGATAACTTGCCCCATTAAGAAGAAATGTAAGTGCTTGATCTGGGCTAAGCTTTAAGTTCCAGAGTAGATTCCTGCCCTGAGACAATCATCCCTGCCTTTCTCTCACAAGGAGGCTACTTCCAAACAGTTGCTTCACAGCATAATCAGTAAAGATATTATCTCAGGAAATGACCAAACAGGAAATGCCCAGGTCACCTAACAGAAAATGGACCCCTCTCAGCAGCTACACTAAGTGCTCTTTTGATATGCATCTAAATGTTGAATTGATGTTAAAGTCAAAATGAAACACACTTAGCAACAATTAGGTTTTATAACTCTGTTAGGTACACTTCTAAGAGAAGTACTTGCTTCTTTGAAAAATAAAAAATAAAAACTGAAATCTAAAGCAAATCCAAAGACAAGCCTTACCTGCTCACCAGCCTCTTTAAACTCTTTGCATGCATCAGGGAACACATCATAGAGAATGAGTGGATAGCCATGCTTCATGAGATTTTTTGCCATTGGATTTCCCATGTTTCCCAGTCCAATGAATCCAACTGGAGTCTTAGACGCCATTGACCTAGAACACACTGATTTCAATACATTTGTAAATATAAAAATAAATTTGTAATACTTTTAAAATCCCATGAGGGGCCTACAATTTAAAGCAATGGCTTAGTCGGGCACAGAAGAGCATGCCTATACTATGAGTGCTCTAGAAATGGAGGCAAGAGGATCCAAAGTTACACAGAACACTGGTTCAAAAACAAACAGGGCCAGTGAAAAGGTCAGCAAGTAAAAGCTGACAATTACTACATACAATGAATTATATACCCAGAACCCATGATGTAGAAGAGACTGCCCTCTGATCTCCACATTTAAGAGGTTGCATGCATGTACGCACACGCACACACAAAATTTAATTAATTTTAAAAATACAGGGCTCACCTGGGTGTGGTGGCATACGCCTTTAATCCCAGCACTTGGGAGGCAGAAACAAGCAGATCTCTGTGAGTTCGAGGCCAGCCTGGTCTACAAAGTGAGTCCAGGACAGCCAAGGCTACACAGAGAAACTCTGTCTCAAAAAACAAAAAACAAAAAACAAAAAAAAAAAAAATTACAGGGGTTCAAGAGATGGCTTAGCAATTAGGAGTATTTTTTTCTTGCCAAGGACCCTGGTTCAGTTCCAGCACCCACATGGTAGCTCACAATCATCTCTAACTCCAGTCCCAAGGGTTCTGATACCCTCTTCTGAACTCCATGGGTACGAGGCAATTGTGTGGTAAACATACATATATGTAGGTAAAATACTCATACACATTTGTTTTAGCCCCATAAACGAATGGTTCAAAGAATAAGAGAGCTAAGCCTAACCTTGGAAATATTATATACAATTTCTCCATTTCACAATGACACTTGACAGGTATCATTCATTAAATGTGCACTGCATGAAATAATGATAGAATTTAGAAAGACACATGACACAGTGCTTGCACTTGAAAAGTTTATTATCTACTGAAAGGAGAAAGAAACAACTCTACTTTCCTCGGCATTTACAGGCTTTATTCTCCCTTATCCTTTTTGAACTGTGTGGGACGACTAATCGCAGCCTTTTTTTTAAGTTTCAAATCCTGTCAAATGATTGCTCCACTCACCATGAACAAATGTGAGTGTGATGTGATTCTAAAGGCAAACTATCTGAAGCTCCGTGCTTGAGAAGTAACGCTCATACTAGGCTAGAAGCTTCCTTAGCTCCTCTTCACAGCTGACTCCACGACTCCACCAAACATGCCATTCCTGAGCAGCATCACACCGCGGAGTTTTACTTACAACAGCTTCACATAGGAGCCCTCTGTCTTTATAGCCCACAAAGGTTCAATGATAGAAGTGACACCTAATTGAAATTTTATTTTAAAATTACAAAGAATGAGAAGTACATTTTATAAAAGAGCTCTAATGCCCATAAGCAAATTAACAAAACAAGAAAATAGAGCACTGTTAGTCACATCAGACCGCTGTGCTGCAGTTGGGAAAGTACAACTGAACAATCCAAGGCCATTACAAACAGGGACACTGCATTTTTAAAGCAGTTAGTGTAGTCGCAACTACTCTAAGTCAAACAGGTAGCAAGTGTGACAGGGGAGAGCAAGGACTCAGTCACATGCCCCACAACAGTAGCTACTTCTACGCACTGTGCCAGAGGGTGGCCTCAAACTCTGGCCCCAGTCTCCCAAGCACTGGCATTATAGGAATGCACCACTAGACCTAGCCATTGCACATACAAATGAGATACAATCCTTGCCTTGCAATAACCTTAAAATCCAAGAGGACATAAACACAATAAAACATTAATACAAGACAGGTATGGATAAACGTGAAAAGTAATGCTGGTGCAGAACTCACAAATGTATGGATGCAAAGGCTGACATCTGATGTCTTCCTAGAGCCCTCTCCACTTTATTTAGAGGCAGCTCTTTCCTCGCCCCCGCCCCCAAGACAGGGTCTCTCTGTGTAGTCGTGGCTGTCCTGGACTTGCTTTGTAGACCAGGCTGGCCTCGAACTCACAGAGATCCACCTGCCTCTGCCTCCCTATTGCTGGGATTAAAGGTGTGCGCCATCACTGCCCTGCCTAGAGGCAGCTCTTGAGTTCTGAGCTTATTGATTAGGCTTGCCTAGCTACACAGCGTGGGCATGGAGAGGAGTCTCAGAGCTTGCTACCCATACAGCTTTTGTGTGTGTACTTGGAATGCAAACCTGGGTCCTCAGCCTTACATGGCAAGTGCCTTATCTACTGAGCCATGTCTTGAGCCCTCAACTACAGTTTTATTTATAAAAACAGATAATAAATATGGACCGTCATGTGCTGGGTCCTGCTATATACTAAACTCTGAACTACAGAAACAAATAGTTTATTATAGCACTGTGGATTGCAGAGGGAAAGTGTAAATAACTATCAAAATAACTAACAAAATATTCACAAGAGTTCGCACTAACCCAGTGCAATGAAATATTACTATGTTGAAAGGAATGTGGAGAGTTGGGTGGGGCAAGAGACACAACTCCATACTCCCATCTGCAGCGGCCTGGTCCCTTTCAGAACCCTCAAATGGGTGAAGCCTGGCTAGGATTCTTGACTTGTTAAGAGATGGGAACTTAGATTCATGCAGCACAGTGGATACTGGAGAGGCACTGGAAGAAAGGATAAAACATGCCCAGCCACAGCTGTCACATGTGTGACCTGGGTGGCTCTCCTTCATCTCAAGGGTTGCTAACATCCCTCCTCCTTCCCCTCGTTTCCGTAACCGAGGTTACAGAGTGGCTCCGGAGGTGACTTGAACAGGACTGAACTCTGATAAGGGAAAAACCAGTGTCACAAAGCTGCACACAGTGTTAGCACGAATTCTCATGAATCCTTGAAAACTGCAGTTTATAGCTGGGAAAAGGTAAAACACCACACATGACGGTTATTAGTATGTTTCGGCATTAAGCATGACTACCATTTTAAGCCTTATTTGAAACATTTTAATATAAAAGGAATATTGTCTCTAATAAGTAACCATCACTGAAAATGTTAATTATGCTGAATTTCTTTTTTTTTCCAGATTTATTTATTTATTTATTATGTATACATTGTTGTGCCTGCATGTATGCCAGAAGAGGGCATCAGAACTCATAGGTGGCAGGCGTGGTGGTGCACGCCTTATACCCAGCACTTGGGAGGCAGAGGCAGGCGGATCACTGTGAGTTCGAGACCAGCCCGGTCTACAATGCAAGTCCAGGACAACCAAGGCTACACAGAGAAACCCTGTCAAAAAATAACAAAACAAAAAACAAAAACAAACAAAAAAAAAAAGAACTCATAGATGGTTGTGAGCCACCATGTGGTTCCCGGGAATTGAACTCAAGACCTTTGGAAGAGCAGCCAATGCTCTTAACCTCTAAGCCATCTCTCCAGCCCCTATGTTCGATTTCTTTCTTTCTTCTTTTTTGTTTTTGTTTGTTTTTCAAGACAGGGTTTCTCTGTATAGCCTTGGCTGACCTAGAATTACTTTTGTAGACCAGGGTGGGCTTGAACTCATATCGATCCACCTCCCTCTGTCTTCCGAGTGCTGGGATTAAAGGTGTGCACCATCAGTGCCCAGCTGCATTTTCACTTTTTGAGAATTGTATACATGAGGACTGTACTGACATCGTTTCTACCCTTTCCTCTCCCCATCTCCAGCTCCTCACGTTCCCCCTCCACTCAGTCAAGCTCATAAGCTCCTTTAACTATTATTACACACACACACACACACACACACACACACACACACACACACACACGTGCACCCATTTGTTAGAGTTGACCACTTGGGATTGGATAACCTACCAGAGACACTCTATCAGAGGGCTCATCCTGGAGAAGGCTGGGTCCCTCTCTTAGCAGCCATGGTTTTCTGTAGCTCTTCATGCAGGAGTGCGGCCTTGCAAGGTTTCCCCCAGCTTGACTCAGCTGTCAAGAAGTTTGAACCAGACTCCAGAGTAAGGAGATTCTTCCCCCTCCCACATTTCCTTAATTGTGGATCTTTCTATCCTGTCCTGTCATTACATACCTGTCTAAGGCAGAGGAAAAGCCTCCAGGATAAATTACCAGGTGAAAAACAGCAAGATGCAGAGCATTAAAGCATGAATATGTGTCGCTCTCCTACTGTGGTATACCTGTCTAATGTAGAGGAAAAGCCTCCAGGCTAAAACCCAAAGAAAACCAGGAAGATACAACATTAATACAAGAAAATGCAGACAGAAAAAGAACATATGGACTTATTTTTCTGGATTTTGTATGGCTATATGAAAAAAAAAAAGAAAAACAGCAGTCACAGCTCAAGTGCCAAGAGTCATGGGTCTAATTTTTTAAAAGATTTTTTTATTCAAAACCTTTCGGTTTTACCATATGCATTTAAGTTTTATAACTACTTTTGTAAGAAAAGGAAATAAATGAATTGGACCAGTGGATGTTAAATGCTATATGAATGAATTCTAATTAGAGTGGTTTCACTAAATGGGCACACGGGGCTATAAGGCGGTTCTGAAGCAACTACAGAGTAACAGTGCTGATAAAGTGGACCCAACAAACGTGGGCTGTGCTGCTGCACCACACACTGGCTAACTCTCCAACATTCTCATCCCAGACTCAGATAATGTCTGGCCCAGGGGCTGCCAAGCCTGTCAGTGGCCTGGGAGAGCTGTGGGAAACGCAGTAAGGCATGAGCACAGCAATAATGAAAATAACAGTAATGTAAGTAACAGTAAACTCCTACAACTCTCAATGTCACTATCTAAGTGGCAGCCAGGGGAAGGGACAGACCATAGATAATATTCAGAATTTGAGCAAAAGATTAAAAAAAAATTAAAATACCAACAAAGGCATCAGTCAAATTTCTGCTTATAAATAAATTTCAGAGTAGCTACAATCAAAGGTAGAGAGGTACTTAATGAAATGAAGTAACAAAAAAAAAATCTCTATCTAGTGGGGTGAACAAAAGGGTTAGATATAAAACAGGTAAACAAGATGACTAGAAGCAGAACGAAGGGCATGCTATCTACCAAAAGCCTAGTTATTGTGAAATTCCAAGTGGCAGGATCTAAGAGCTGGAGGGCAGTGCTGACCTTTGCTGCAGAAGCTAAGGAGCGGGGAGCCAAGAACAAGGAGGCCCGTGCTATCCAGGCCAGCTATGTGTGTATCAATCAAGGCAGGCTGTCAGTGATGGGCCTGAGTTTCTCTTCATCATTGGGGCAAAACAAGAAAAGGATGATATGAAGTAGGTAAAATAAGCATCGTCCAAAGAGAGGTTACTCATCAATTATGATCAAATTTAAATTCTGCATTTAGGAGATCCACGTAGAGTCACCTATGGTTGCATGCCCTTGAAGTGCAAAGCTACTTAACTCCTCTAAATGTTTTTATACAGAAGAACCTACAGCACCAAGTTACTGGAAAGATTACTTGAAACAAGATATGTAAGACAGGACAGTAAGTAAACAAGTACATTTATTAAAAGGGTCAAGAGGCACCACCATGGAACAAGTTCTACACCAATTAGCATTTTTAACCTAGTGGGTTAATAGGGAAGGAACAGGCAGATCAAAGATAGCAGGGATCATTTAGGGGAGGACAGCTTCCCAGGAAGACGGGGCTTCTGAAGGGGTACTTGGCATACTGAATTAGCTCCCAAACATACAGGGATCCCAAGGAGTTTAGTGGGACTCTTCAAAAAAAAAAAAAAAAAATCTTCAAACCTACAACAGAAATGCATCTTCCTTTAAGCAAATCTTGACAATAATGTGTGGAGACAGCAAAGTCTGATGACAGATAAAATCAAGCTGGAGGGGAAAAAAAGTCAGTCAGCATAAAGGTAATACTGGCTGATTGGTAAAGAAACTGATTGGAAAATTTGGCAACATTTTTAAATCTATAGATTATGATCTCTCAAATATAATATGAGCAAGGGCGTGTGTGTGTGTGTGTGTGTGTGTGTGTGTGTGTGTAACTTGACCTGCTACCCAGAAATCAGTCTACAATCTGTAAAAAGAATATTTTACATTTCTAAAATCTACCTACTCAAAGAAACACATTTATTGTAAAATATAGGATATAAATAAAGCATAAAGTCAGCTAGTGCACGTCTTTAATCCCAACACTCGGGAGGCAGAGGCATGCTGATCTTTATGAGTTCAAGGCCAGCCTGGTCTACACGAAGTGTCCGGGACAGCCAAGGCTACACAAAGAAGCCCTGTCTTGAAATAATAATAATAATAATAATAATTATTATTATTATTATTATTATTATTATTATTATTATTATTATTATTATTTTAAGAAGCATAAAGTCATAGGTAAAAGTTTACTTCATTACACAAGAACAATCCCTTAAGGCGCCTGCGTGGATTTCTCCTTGTGTTGTGAGATTGCATTGTTGTTCATCTCTTACCTAAAGGAGATACAGTTTCAACGCGGATGTCTGAAATTACAGACCATGTCAAACTGTACACATATCTTCCTGCATGCAGATGCCCCATGGTAAAACTTAATGCACCAGTTAGGCGCAGTACGAGACAAATAACAATAACCACAATATAGAACAACCCTAACAATACACTTTTTGAAGTTATGCAAATGTGGGTCGGTCCCAAAATATCTTTCCATGTAGTATTTTCAGACTGTGTTTAACAGTGGGTAACTGATGGAAGTGAAGAAAGAAAAACTGGCTAAGAAAGGACCCACTATATCCACAACACGGTGTCCTATGTTACATGCAATGAACACTGTTTGCCTTAATAGTAAACGTTTCTCAACTAAGGATAATGACTTACTCTAGGAAGGCCTTATGTTATTTCAGTAATAAATATTCTTTGTATGCAATCTCACAAGTTTAAGGTCAACTTTAGTCTCACAACCACAAGTAATTTTTCAGACCTGCATGTGCCAATATAAGTGGGGCGAATGTAAATGGAAAACAATACCATTACACGCTTGACTTACACAGCAGTTACACAGCTTTGAAAGTACTTTCCACAAAACCGTTATCACTCCTCCTCCCACAAGACTTGGGGAACATCATAGAACACGACACAGGATGTTAAGAACAAAAGGATGGGCCGGGTGTGGTGGTACATGTCTTTAATCCCAGCACTCAGGAGGCAGAGGCAGGCAGACTGCTGTGAGTTCGAGGTCAGCCTGGGCTACAAAGTGAGTTCAGGACAGCCAAGGCTACACAGAGAAACCCAGTCTCAAAAACAAAAACAAAACAAAAGGATGGTGAGGAATGCCACACAAAATGACCATCCAGACACCACACAGCTGTCACATTCATGGAGGACAGCAGTAACAGCTGTCACAATCATGGAGGACAGCAGTAAAAGACACCTGTCACAGACTGGACCCTTCAACACTGCATTGTGAAGAGAGAAGGTTTCTGTGAGGTCCCATCTTTCCTGAAGAACTTCTGACTGCTAATGGTTGTTAATGGAAAGGCTATCACTTGGTGAATGGTACAGACGTTGGGGAACGGGCTGTAAAGAAGGGGTTCAGAGGGAAAGAAAGAGGGTATAATAGAAGGCAATGGAGGTGAATATATCACAATTTGCTGTATCTATGTATGAAACTATGAAGAAAAGATTAAATATAAACATACAAAAAAGTATAATCCATATATGCAAAAAAACATTAGTAATTTTTTAAACTTAGTATTACAATTCTATATACAATACTATTTAATTTTCTTTTGGTCAGGGGATGTTTAAAAATGTCCTGATACAATTATTCCATGTACATATTGAAGAGTCCCACAAAGTGCGTTGAAGTGTATGTGTATATGTATGTGTATGTGAATATATATCTACGTGTGTATACATATATACATATATATACCTTCTTTACAAAAATAAATCTAAAGCTAAATAAAATTATCTTTTAAAATAAAATACAAAATTTTGTTTTTAAGTAAGTTATGAGCAGAAAAATAATTATCTACTTCTTCTGGGATGCATTAAATGTATTAAAGTTGCCATAAACTGACAACTTGTAGGTCTCATTTTTTTTAAGTATATGGATCTTTATAACATTATCAACTATGTACTATAAACAGGGTAGACATATGATGGAGGCAAATACCTCCACAGAATTCAAATCACTAAATATTAGTAATTGAACATTATTCCTTTCTTCATTTCTTAGACTTTAAAATTGCATGGAGATGGGGTTTCCCTCCCCCCAATTTTTAATAAATCTAAATCTCGAAAAAAAGTTAGCACTTTTGTAGTTAGTTTCCTATTTGTGGCTAATATGACTTTATATTAACACTGGAATTTAAAACAAAGCTAAGTGTTTTAAAGACTTTACTAAAAAAACTACTACTTAAAATTGTTCATACACACATACCTTTGGGGCAAAACAGCCCAAGCACAGGATGGTTTGTGAAGGTGGTACCCAGCAGTGGAAGATAGGCTTTTCTACTGTCAGTAAGGAGTTACAGCCGCAGACTCTCCTATCAGGAACTGTAAGAACTTCCTAACCCTTAAAAGGCACATCAAGGGTTCATGAAACTATCCTTACAACACCTTGTAAAAACCCTAAACAGCAGATCCATCACCCTCAGCCAATCAGATCTGAAAGAGTTGTACATTCATATGAAAGTTGCTGTTCCCTGGAAAAAGTCATTTAAAAAAATAAAAGCACATCTAAAATCATATGTGTTTGTATCTTGCTACCACAACTCGTTATCTGTCATCTGCTACCTTTTATCACACAAATATTCTTCCAAAGCAGAAAGAAAATCCATAATTTTCCTGAGGGGAAAGACTGGGAGGGAGCTGCTCAGAAATCAATTCCCAGCCAACAAAAATTAGAACAAATAAACTCGCACCTTGAATCCAGGGCCTGGCGTTGCTTGTTTGTAAATCCTGAATAGGATCGTGCTAAACAGCACACTGTTAAAATAAATTTTTACTTAAAAAAAAAAAATCCTTTAGTATACCCCATAAATCAAGCAACTTGTAATTAAAGAGATGTCTTGGTGTCCTAGGAAAACCCTATAGAATAAGAGAGCTATTTCCTGGACCTTGTTGGAGATGTTCCAAAATAACTTAATTCTAAGGCCTCGGGAGTTCCTCATGTGCAAATTATGGGATGAGTGCTCCTCAGACATGCATGTTAACTCTAAACACAGCCTCTTCCTAAGTTCCTGGTCGATTTCCATAACTTACAGCAGAGCATAGGATAGGTTAAGGTCACAATTTTGAGGACGTTCAAAGAGTTGTGGTTAATAATTTGACAAAAGGCACAGCTCCATCCCATAATAGAGTAAAGCCCTACTTGCCGATCAAGGGTGACAAACTTTGCTGGAATGCTAGGATACAGCCATGTCACCGACCAGGGCAGGCCTTGCAGTCCGAGGGGTCCCCGAGGTGGGTGCGGCGGTCACCCCTGGAGCTGAGCCCTCCAAATATCCTAGGAGCCCCAAACCCAAAGCGCACGCCCGACACTCAAAAACACTTCCCCCCGCCCCCTTCACAAGCTGTTCCAGGGTCCGGCCGAGGACGCTCAACAATCTGAAGCAGGGCACAGGGCAGGAGGGGAAAGCTGACCACTCGGGGGATCAGTCGGGGGGCGGGGGCCCAGGCCTTGGAGACCATCACGATGTTGCTTTTCCCCCCTCAAGCCAACCGCAGCCCTTCGGGCGAAAAGCCCTCTTCGGATGACCAGAGGAAGACGCGCAGAAGGTCCTTACCCGCTGCAAGGCTGGCCACGGGCCGCAGCCGGCCGCTCCAGTACCAGAGGCCGGAGGCTGCTCCCCGGAACCCCAAGGAGGTTGCCATGCTGCCCGCGCCCCGCCTTCCGCGCCGTGACCTCTCGCCGTCTCACACACGGCCTGCGGGACTGCGAGTGTACGCAGCCCGGCTAGCCGGCACCACAGCAAGCACAGCTCGCGCACGCGCCCTCGCTGCTCTGGGTGGACTCCGCCCACCGAGGGGCGGGGCATGCCGTCTAGTAGGCGTGGCCTGAGACGCGGAAGCGGGCCAATCAGGACTCCCAGATCCACAGACGCCCTGCCTGGTAGCCTGCTGCCTGAGTTGCAATCTCCGGGTAGAAGAACCTTTGATGACCCCAAACGCAAGGGGCGTGTAGGAGGCGGTAGCTGTTGCTCAGAGGTAACTCCTCTGAGCTCCTGCAGTTGAAAACTGCCTCTTCACAGGGCTGTTAACTGTTTTCTTCCTCACAGATAAGAACCCAGCTGGGGTAGTATTTAAAGAAAGAGCAGAAATTCCGTGTTTCCCAGTATAGGGACTCATTTTCAACGTAAGTAATAAATACATGGATCTCCCAGAGTTAATGTATGTATTTTCAGTTGAAAACAATCACAGAATCTACCATGTGTGTAATAACTGATATCTTTGTGATATAAAACTCAACGGTTTTTCCAATCATGTTTGAAAAAAAAATAGTAGGAAAGTAATTTAATAACATTGTTCTCTTTGAAGAGTAGAATTTCTAGGAACTTACTGAGTTCCAAGAAATATGTCTTTAGTGTTTAAAAATTCTACAACCTGCCTCCACTTTGAAACTAAAATCTAATGGTACATTAAAACTCAGGGGGTAGAGTACATGTGTAAAAGCAGATATTTTACTGATTTGTCCTTATTTGAATGTTTGGTACACATATTTGAATTTTTGTTCCTTGACTATAATTGCAACGCTTTCTATTTTCACTGAAGGATTTTCATCTTCAATACACCAAAACAAGACTTGCACCCTTCAAAGAAAAGTAGGCCAGGAGGAAAGAGTGGGCTCTGGCAACAATAGGAATCCCACGACGTCAACCTCCCACCGTCCAAATTTTTCTTAAATTCATTTTCCTTGTGTTGTATCCACCCAACTTAACCAGCAGAATCAAGACATTTGAGTTTGACCTTTGAAAAAAAATCAACAATCCTCTTCCTAGTTTCCTGTGGAGTTGATTGATAAACAGAAACTCAAGATGGTGGAGACTATCTTTCAGGCTCCGACATGGTGTTCCTGTTCCCAGGGAGCCATACAGAGTGCAAGGCCCATCAGTAAGCAGCAGGAAAACCATTCCCTTCGCTGACTGTCCTTCCAAACAGTCCTCTGCCCCATCCTAAAAACAGAAAAGAAGGCAGAGGTGAAGGGATAGTTAAAACAAACAAATAAACAAAAAAACATTGATAGATGGGTAGGTGATAGATAGACAGACAAACAGATCTGTTTTGTTTGTTTGTTTGTTTGTTTGTTGTTGTTGTTTGGTTTTTCGAGACAAGGTTTCTCTGTGTAGCCTTGGCTGTCCTAGACTCGCTTTGTAGACCAGGCTGGCCTTGAACTCACAGAGCTCCACCTGCCTCTGCCTCCGGAGTGCTGGGATTAAAGGTGTGCGCCACCACCACCAGGCTCAGGACTGGCTCTTGGACAGTCTCTGAGATTTGGTGTTTCCATCCCTAAGAGCACTAATTGGTTTCTGGTACACTTCATGCCTCTCTCTATTCTGGTTTCTTTAGGTTTTAACTGGAATGGATTTTCTGCATCCAATAAATGTGTCCCTACAGGTTTCTATGTTTAACTGCTGAAGTGCAGTCAGCTTTCCAGCTACATTGCCCCACCCCCAGCAGAGCTGTTTACGACACAAGACAACACATCAATTCATCTCTGTGGCTCCCTGAGCTAATATCGCAGTCCTCTTGAGATTTTACACCCAATCAGATTGCTTTTGTCATTTTTATTGTGGGCTACTGTTTTTGTTTCTCTGGGTTGTTTATGGGGCTCTTTCCTTGAAAATGAGTTATTTCTTGCAAAGGGTTGACTCTTATGAACGCCATCCTCCTGAGAAAGGGGCTGTGGGAGAGCAAGCAGAGCTCTACTTATATGATTGGGTTGGTTTTGCTCTGACTTTAGAACTCTCACAACATTGAAAGTTTGATTTTTTGTTTCAATATCACAAAGGGATAAGTCACAATTTTAACTTATTCCCATATCATGTAGACCAGTGTCTCCTCCTAGAAGCCCTGACTTGTTTCACAAAGGATTTTTACAAAGGAGGCTTTTCATAAGTATTGTGACTTTGTTAGCAATATGCCATATTCTTTTTTTTTAATTTATTCATATTACATCTCGATTGTTAGCCCTTTCCTCCCACTCTTCCCTCCCTCCCACTTCCCCCCTTCTCCCCTCCCCTATGTCTGTGATTGAGGGAGACCTCCTCCCCCTATATATGCTCTTAGGATATCGAGTTTCTTCTTGGTAACTTGCTATCCCTCCTCTGACTGCCGTCAGGCCTCCCCATCTAGGGGACATTGTCAGAAAGGGGGCACCAGAGTTCGTGTGAGAGTCAGATATTCTTATATTTGAAAGACAGTTCAAAGGGAAAGAGTGGGCCTAGAATTTAAGAGGGGTTTCCCTCAGTTGAATTGGAAGCTTGCCATGTAAACCAAGGTGGCCTTGAACGCATAGAGAT
>OU015744.1:146831405-146843718 GCA_907169655.1 Acomys percivali | reverse complement strand
AAAAAAAAATCTTTAAAGAGAGCTTTAATTTTTATTCTTTATACATTTTTTTTGCCATTGCCAACATCATTTATGAACCATTCAAACTGTTTGACTGTGTGTTGTATTGTTTTATCTTTTTTGGAAACAGAGTCTTATTACATAGCTTTGAACTCACAATCCTCCCACCTTGGCCTCCAGGTGTCACCATGCCTTCCTGTTTCTGCTTTAAACCTTTTAAAAACTTAATGCTAAAACACTAGTATGTCGGCTTCACATCCCAGCACTCCACAGGCAGCAGGTGGATCTCTCTGCTTAATAAAGTGAGTTCCAGGCCAGCCAGGGAGGGATACACAGTGAGACCTTGTCTCAAGAAACCAAAACCAAAACAAAACAAAAGGCAAAACTAGTTAGTATGCTTCTTCAGAAAACTTTTCTGTTTATCCAATAAAAATTTCTTCTCAATTAAGCTTTCAATGTTTATGATAAAATTCCTTATAAAAGCAAGGGCTGAGGCAGGAGGATTTCTTGTCTCTAGGAATTTGAGGCCAGTCTTGACAATATAGGGAGTCTCCGTCTCAAAAATAGACAGTGAGAGTAAAATAGGGTCAATTAAATGTTTACACTTATATTTAGTTCTGAAATAAATACTGGTATGGGACAAGATGGTTAAAGATGAAAGTGAATGAAAATAAAAGAAAAAAAGAAAAAAGGAAAGGAAAGGACATGGCTGCTCCTAGGTATGGTGGAGGAGAAGGGTTATTGTAGACACGAGGGAGAGCATAGCCAGAGGCAGGCACATCTGGGAGAGCCCAGAGTGGCCATGGCCCTGAGCCATGTGAGGAGAGCAGGGAGGGGAAGGGAGAGAAGAGAGAGAGAGGGCAAGCAAGTACAGCAGCCAGGCTGGGCTGCAGAGTTCAGGGTCGATGTGGAGTATGCCACCATAGCCTGTAACAGGTAGGAACTGAGGGATGCTGGGAGAACCTGGTGGCCAGGTCCACTTTGGTATGTTAGATAGGCACCTCAGCCATTTGTCCTGGGTTTGAGACTGAACAGAAAGCAGGCTACATTTTGTGCTTTTTTTTTTTTTTTTTTTTTTTGGGTCCTCTTATCCTCTACAGCACTGTTAATTTACACAACTAAATTACATAAAACTAAAGTGATTTCAGAAGCATCTGCTGGCCTGTTGATTTTTTTTTTTTTTTTTTGAGCTTGTTTAAATCTTCAAGAATCAATCTAGAGCTAGAGAAATGGCTCAGAGGTTAGGAACACTTTCTGCTCTTCCAGAGGACTTGAGTTCAGTTCCCAGCAACCGGATCAGACAGTTCACAGCGTCTTGTAACTCCAGCTCCTGGGGAACTCAATTCTGGTCTCCATGGGCACATACCCTCACACAGATACACACATAATTAAAAATAAAATAAATATTATCTACTATTAATGTCTAGAGACACTGTATTGTCTTACACTGATGTTATCACTTACCTGGGCACCATCTATAATATTTATGCATTCTCTCATCCCAAAGTAGCATTCTCTACAGAAGCAAACAGGATTATAAAACTTTTTTTGTTTTGTGTTTTGTTTTTTGAGATGGGGTTTCTCTATGTTATCTTGGCTGTCCTGGGCTCGCTTTGTAGACCAGGCTGACCTCTAACTCACAGCGATCCACCTGCCTCTGCCTCCCAAGTGCTGGGATTAAAGGCATGCGCCACCCCCGCCCCGGCTTTTTGTTTGTTTGTTTGTTTGTTTGTTTTTGTGGGATTATACAACTTGAGGGGGCTGGAGAGATGGCTCAGCGGTTAAGAGCACTGTCTGTTCTTCCAGGAGTCCTGAGTTCAATTCCAAGCAACCACATGGTGGCTCATAACTATCTATAATGAGATCTGGTGCCCTCTTCTAATGTGCAGGTGTGCATGCAGGCAGAGCACTGTGTATGTAATAAATAAATAAATAAATAAATAAATAAATAAATATAAATAAATAAATAAAACTTGAGTGTGAACCTGAAGTATCATTTATTTCTGGGTTAGCATTTTGCATAACATATAAGCAAGTTATTTGATAATTGTGGAAACTAGTTCTCTGACGGAGTGACTCAAGACTGAAATAGCTTGAATATTCTAAATTCATTTTTTATGCCTCTCACATCTTTGCCAAACTTATCAGATTATTTCCATATGAAATGAAAAAAAAGATTTTTACTAGCTTCCAAAATATTTTTATTTGAAGTAAATAACTGTGAAGGAATTTACTTACTCTCGCCAGGTTTTTTTTCCTTTTTCTAACAAGTTTTTAAGTTATAAGAAGTTGTGACTTATTAAATAGAACAGTATTTAGGTATTTAGATTCTAACTTGGAATTTTTCTGAATGAGTTTGGGCACAACTAGATTTCAGATATTGAGCTGTAAAAATGTGGGCATTATGGGCAAACTATTATTTATAGAGTACAGTTCTACATACTCCAACATTTTGTATTTCACATATAAATATCTGGGTACACGCACCATCTGAGTGTATAAAATTAAACTACCTGAACACCTTTAAAAAATTAGAGTCAAACGTAAAAATGTCTATAAAAAGAAATTCATTAGAGATTTCAAAATATCCGTAAGTGCTAAATAAGGTTTCCAGAAATCGGTGATTATGCTGAGGCGTGTCGCAGGGGGAACTGTTAACAAGTGTTACTCTGCCAATGGTAGGAACACTGCCAGCCTTTAATTGGCCTTAAAGTTGGTGTTCTATCAATGGTGTATTGTAAAGGCAATAATGCCCATATTTATGGCTTCAACTTGAAATGGGAACCCTGCATTTGACTAAAGGTGGCACTGTACACCGTTCCTTCTAATTAAAAATATTCAGATGCCCGACTTTACATTTGATTAAGATGTACTATTATCTTGTTTTTGTATAAGGCAGCAACAAAACAAAAGATGTTTGTCTACACTTCACAATATACAATTGACCAGCCAACCCTGCTTCTTGTGTTGCTGTGTGCTAACTTTTGTTCTAAGGAAAATACTGAGACTAGCTCTTGGGTGGCTTCGAGGATGATGAAATTCTACTGGACGGACTCAAAGTCTGGCATGGACCCAGTGTCTGGATTGCAAGGGGAATGGGGTGGTGTCCTCATTAATAACTGCAAACGACGGATTGCATCATCCTTAGCAAGCAGAGCAAACAACGCTTTGCCTATTGGCTCTGGTATTTCAAGCCATGGATTCCTAAATATGGAATCCTAACCCTACTGTAGTATAGGTGGACTCTTGGATAACAACAGTGAACAGGCAAATGCAAAGTAAATGTCCAATCACACCATTAAGGGGAAAGTCTCACGGGAGAATCCACCTCCATGAGTGGGAGGCTTCGGAGAGTGTGAGGAACACCGGGGTGTGCTCTGAGGGAAGCCGTGGTAACAGCCAATGTGCATCGGGCTTGCCCCACTCACACAAATGGCTTGGTAGACTAGAGATTCTGCAAACTTCCTCCCACTCTTCGAGGTTGTAGATCCATGCTTTTCGCTCTCTCCTCTTCCCTCTTGTCTGGGTGGCATTCTCAACTCTTACGTTTTAGCCTATTTTTTACAAGGAGTGCACAGGGCACATGCAGTTTCACAGCCCTCTGGTGGACACCATTGCTGCCTTCCCTGGCTCATTTGCCCTTCTAGTCACCCCTACTTTCTTGCTGGTAGGGCTATGTATCATACAAGAGACAGAAATTGCCAAGGATTTCCATTCCTTGTTGTTTTCCTCTGGACCTATTTCTGGCCTTTACTAAGGGGAAGTCTTTTTGAGAATTTCTGGGAAAGAAAACAAAAACAAACAACAGCAAACAAAACCACGTTCTTCTTCCCTCACATCCCCAGTCCTTAAAGTGTACGAACACGTGATATACCGTTTAGTAAGACTGACAATAAAGGCCAAGAAACTGCAGAAAAGCCGGAAGACGGCCTTCTGAGTTTTTCTTCAAAAGGTAATAAAACAAGCTATTTTATCTGTATACCCTTGTAGAGAGCTTTTAAAACTATTTCATTAGCATATGTTAATTATGCATAATAATGGGCTTCATTATGGCATTGTAATACACATAGACAAAGTATTTCAATCATATTCACACACACACACACACACACACATACACATAGAGTCACAGAACATGTTAGAATTTGGATCTGAACCATCCCGCAAGAGCCCATGTGTTGCAGAAGGCTGTAAGTCCCTAGCCCATGGAGCTACAGAGAAGGGAAGTCTTTAGAGCGTCATTGGGGGCGTGCCCTTGAAGCATGCATTTGTGACTCCATTTCTTCCTGTCTCTTTTTTGGGTTTTGGCCACCATGAGATGAGTAGCTGCCTCTGCCAGCGCATCCTTATCACAGTGCACTGCCTTATCATAAGTCAAAGGCAATAAACCAAAGGTCAGGGACTGAAAAAGGAGCCAAACTACATTTTTTTAAAAAAAATTGATTATTTTATATCTTGTCCCCAGATAGCCTTTCTTTTTCTTTTCTTTTCTTTTCTTTTTTTTTTTGGTTGGTTTTTTTGGGCGGGGGGGGGTTTGTTTGTTTGTTTGTTTGTTTGTTTGTTTTTCGAAACAGGGTTTCCCTATGTAGCCTTGACTGTCCTAGACTCGCTTTGTAGACCAGGCTGACCTCAAACTCACAAAGATTTACCTGCCTCTGCCTCCCGAGTGCTGGGATTAAAGGTCTGTGCCACCATGCCCGGTGGGGTAGCCTTTCCTGACTGACTGGCTTCTTTCACTTGGCACAAGCTTTTCAAAGTATGTTAATTTTGTATCACCGTGGCAAAGTAACTTACAGAACTTAATGGAGGAAAAACGATGTGCTTTGTCTTTAGGTTTCAAAGTTCGTTCCCTCACAGCAGGGAGGGTGTGAGAGAACAGAGCAGATGGATTCAGTTGATCAGGGTCGGCAAGGAAGTAGGAAAAGGGAACTTGGCTGCCTCTCTCCTTCTGCTCCTCTGTTCTCTGTCTGGGCTCTGAGCCCACTGGGAGGTGCTGTCCACACTTCCGTGGCCTGCCTTCTTAATTGACCCTCCAGAAACTCCTCACAGACTCATCTAGAGTTGTCCCTCCATCTCTTAGGTGCTTCCAAATCCAAAAAAAGTTGCCAGTGAAGATGTTGTGAGCTCTTTGTATTTTTTTTGCAACTCCCATAAGCCTGACACTATTTTCAAATGAAAAGTTTAGAAAGAAAACTCAGGGGCTGGAGAGATGGCTAGTGGGTAAGAGCAGCTCTTCCAGAGACTCTGGTTCAATTCCTGGCTCCTACAACTCCAGTCCCAGGAGATCCAAAACCCTAACGTAGACACACATGCAAGCAAAACACAAATACACATGAAAAGAAAAGGAAAGAAAGAAAACTCCGTAGGCCTGTGATCTCTCTCTTTTTCTTTTGTTTTGTTTTATGTCTCAGTTTTTCGAGATAGGGTTTCCCTGTGTAGCCCTGGCTGTCCTGCCTGGCTGGCCTATGATCTCTTTTCATTCCATTTGTCCTTTCTTTGTGTTAGTGACACTTAAAGACCAGGTTCCTCTTGAGTATGTTCAAACCATCATTGTCTATATCCTGGACAAAAAGCAAGAGTGAGAGTTGAAGGGGCCATGGGACCAAGCAACACATTCTACGGTGTCTTAACTAATCAGAGTCTTTCACGTATCAAGGTGTAAGAGAAACCACAGAAAGTAAAACTGATCGTGTAGGGCACTACTGTCTACTGGTTTTCTACTCTATGGCAGCAGTTCTCAAGCTTCCTGACGCTGTAACCCTTTAATACAGCTCTTTGTGTTGTTGTGACCCAAGTGTAATTTTGCTACTGTTTTTTTTAAGTGAGCCATGCTTTTTGTTTGTTTGTTTGTTTAAGATTTATTTATTACAACCAGAAGAAAAAAAAACACCAAAAAGTAAAAGGCTGGGTGGTGGTGACACACTCCTTTAATCCCAGCACTTGGAAGGCAGAAGCAGGCGGATTGCTGTGAGTTTGAGGCCAGCCTGGTCTACAAAGCGAGTTCAGGACAGTCAAGGATACACAGAGAAACCCTGTCTTGAAAAAACAAAAACAAAAGCAAAAACAAAAAAGGATTTATTTCATATACAGTGTTCTGCCTGCATGTATCCCTATGTGCCAGAAGAGGGCACCAGATCTCAGTGTAGATGGTTGGGAGCCACCATGTGGTTGCTGGGAATTGAACTCAGGACCTCTGGAAGAGCAGCCCGTGTTCTTAACCACTGAGCCATCTCTCCAGTCCCTTAATTTTGCTAATGTTATGAATGGTAATGTAATCTTTGGAGATAGAGGGCTTACCAAAGGGGTCAAAACCCACAAGTGGAGAACCACCGTTCTTGGTGTTAATATATGTTTTTTGTGGCCCAACATAGTTTGATTACTCAAACTAATGATTTCAACACCACACGTAAACAGACACGCATTCTGAATATGCTGAACTCTTAACATTCTTATTGAAACAGGGATGAAGTAACAGGGCAAAGTAAATTTTATGCCATTTCTGCATCATGTGCTAGACTTCATAATAATGAAGGTCTAAGGACACTTCCTGATAATTAAATTTATGCAAAGCATATACAAAACCGAACTATCATTTGCCTATATATGCAAATGCATGGAAACAAACCTGTGTTGGGGACAATAGGCCATATGGCCAATGTTCAGCCATCTTGTCCAAGTCTGATCCTTTTAGTCTCTGTCCTTCCCAGAGCTTGCCTTTCACCAGAAACCAGCTGACCCTGTTGTGAGTCAGCAGTTAGACTAAAGACAGACAGGGATGGAGCGACCCTGTTGTGAGTCAGCAGTTAGACTAAAGACAGATAGGGATGGAGGGACCCTGTTGTGAGTCAGCAGTTAGACTAAAGCTAGATGAAGCAAGATGCCTTGTGTGGCAGGACATTATGACCCTGCCTGGAATTCCCTGTGTTTTGAGAAAAGCCTGCAGCTGCGTTGCTATAGCAACATGCTCCCCTGCCTTCTGCCTTATAAAAGCTGCTGCCTGACTAATAAAGTTTGAGAGTTTGATCAATCAGACTTGCTCTCCTTCTTTGTGTCTTGCATTTTCAACAGGTGACCTTCCTCCCGAGTTTTAGTCTAACCCCGCAGGTCAGGTCAAACCTGAATTATTCAGGGTTACTTGAGAACTGAAGAGCTTTTGAAGGGTGGCAAGGGGATCAGAATGAAGGAAGTTAGTTTTATCTGTCACATATTGATTTATCTCTCTATCTGTCATCTTTACAAAAAGCTAACAGTCATGTGTTATTATTTGGGGGGCAGGGAGAGGTTGGTTTTTCGAGACAGGGTTTTTGTGTGTAATAGCCCTGGCTGTCCTGGAACTCTCTTTGTAGACCAGGCTGGCCTTGAACTCACAAAGGTCCTGACTGCCTCTGCCTCCCGAGTACTGAGATGTATTATTTTTATAATGAAAAGAACTTAAAATGGAAATGTGAGTATAGAGAGATGGCTCAGTGGTTAACAGCACTTACTGGTCTTGGCAGAGGACCCAGGTTGGGTTCCCAGGACCCACATTGTGGCTTATAAGTGTTTGTAACTTCAGTTCCAGGGAATCTGTTGTCCTCCTCTGCCTTCTGTGGTAACCTGGCACACACGTGATGCACATACAGTCAGGCAGATGAAACATACATACACATAAAAATTTTGAAAATTTTAAGTGAAAATACTCAATAGGGTTGATTTTCCTCTTTACAAGATAGAACTGCCATTCCTGTCAGTGAGTCCCTCTAATCTTGTTATAAGTCTGACTACCTAGCATGTAGTAGTATAGACTCTTCCTACCACAAAGGAGTAGGCTGGAGATTTGTTCTCTGTGAGCCTTCTGCACACAGATGGCAGAGAAAGAATGTCTAGCATGCAGCCCTTAAGCCTCTGGTGGCTGTTTTGTTATAAAATAATCTGGGTTTAGTTAATGTTTATTCAGCATCTATTATTGCTCTTAAGGAAAGCTGGAAGGAGCGAACAACCATAAATGGAAAGCCAAAACTGTAGTGAGAGGAAAGCTGTGAGAGCCTAAGGTACCAGGACACAGAGCAAGGCTTACTGGGTGAAGTTCCATGCCCTATGCCTTCTAGATGGTTCTGTCTTGCTCCTTGGTGAGCCTTGCCAGCTTGCTCCACTGCAGATGGCACAGCAGCAGCAGCAGCCAAGTGACGCCAAGGCACAGCACAGCACAACTTTGATACTGTCTCAAAACACGCCTTGCGCAGAGGTGGGTGAGAACATGGAAATGAGGCGTATGTTGGAAGAGTCAGGGGTCTTGTGTGTACAACATGCACATGTGCAAAGTTATGATTAAGTCTGCGATCTCCCTTGGAAGATAAGAATCTGAAAAAGAGAGAGGGTTGAGTCGATTCGGTCTTGACAGTGTCTGTGGTTTCCTGTGGTTTATCTGTTTTGAGTCACGGTGTATTTTCCAAATTGCGTTGTTTCGGTTCTAGGATCCGTTTGCGCAAACATAGAAAGGGCACGAAGGGCCGTGCTCCAAATTATAAGCGTTCTGTTAAAATCATAAGTGAGACTAGAAGTCAAGGCCCAGGCCTGGACAGTGATCCATCACAGGTGTCTTCCTGTTCCCTGTTGCTAAGCAGGTGCCTGGGATCATATGGGCGGTGGATCCAGCCTTAGCTTCAGTCGTGTGCCGGCAGGTCGAGGACAAATCTGGCCAGTCTTCAGACGTCAGGGATGGAGACATGTGTGTGAGTAGCTTGTCAAAACAGGGGAAGCTAGAAATGAGGATCTTGAGCCAGACTTAGGAAGAACAAAGAAGCGTTGATTGTGCTGAACAAGTAGATTTCCTAGAGACATGTTTGCATTTTAAAACCAAAGGCCTAGAATACCATTGGAAAACTCCACACACCAAATGAGAGGCAGAAGGTCTCTGAAGTCCTTTCCAGATGTAAAGCAAAGTGCCAAAAGGGCAAAGGTAGAAATGGCAAAGAGAGGCTGGCGGGGCGTGTGGATAAGAAGAGTGAGTGTGCAAGCATGTTGTCGGCCAGCGTCTGGCGGGTGGCCTGGGTCCCATGTCTGGTGAGTCCATCCAGGCGCTGCTTGCTTCCAGATGAGAATGCGTGGACCTTGAGATCAAAGGTCCCAAGGTCCTGTTTACTGCTCAGGGGCAGCTTAGAGGGCTCAGGATAAGGCCTGTGGCCTGGGTGCCAGGCCAGGTTCCTGGGCCCACGGGTGGTGGTGGTGGGGGAAGGAGTTTTCTATGGAGTATTACAGTTTAGCTCTTTTAGAATGAGGTGGCTGGTATCAGATGGCTGTGGAGACTCAGGTGACGATACCAAGCTCACTGCCCTTTGTAACATGCTAAGCATGGCAGAGGAAGTGGGCAGAAGCTCAAAACCAGCCCAGCTGGAAGGCAAGTCTGGTCAGGTGAGGCCTGGTGGCTCTTCACTGGCAAGTCAGCTGAGCTTGGCAGTGATAATGGAGCAGGCTCCAGCAGATGCCAAGGCAGTTCCGCCATTGCTGTCTGACCACTGAGCGCCCAGCGGTGGGTTCTTCTCCAGAATAAATGGAGTCTGACAGTCATGGTGGAGGAATGTGGAGCAAGAGAGAGCGAGCATGTCAGCCAGGCTTCAGTTGTAAACTTTGAGCAATGAGGAGAAGTTTGAGGGTGAGTGTGTCTCTTTCACTAGGGCTAGGGAGTGCCATGAGACTGTGGTACATACCTCATTTCCTTGCAGTAGCATGGGGTCCTATCACAAGAAGGAAAACTGAGTACTTAGTTATCCTATGGGTTGCGGAATAACTTTTAAGTATGATTAAAGGTCATTTGCTGGAGACTAGGATCTCCTCAGCATAGGATGGGGTACTTCCAGGAATTCCCAGAGCTAGCTGAATAAGTTCCTTATCAAGAAAGGGTCAGGCCTGTCATCTTCCTTGAGGGCTATGTGACACTCCTTACAAGATCTGGGGTTACCAGGTCAGGTGAAGTGGGAACCCCAATGAGAAAAGGGAGTCCACTACCACTGACACAGCACAAATGGCTATCCATAGATGTCAGACTTCAGCCTTATCCCGCAGAGTCCTACAACATGCGAGCACATGCAAATAAATAAATAAAAGAAATAATTATTAAAAAATCTGAATCTTCTTTACTTTATGTTCACTACGTGTGTCTTTGACACTACACAGCATTTGTGTGTGTGTGTGTGTGTGTGTGTGTGTGTGTGTGTGTGTGTGTGTGCATGTGTGTTGGGAAGGGCAAGGTCTTGCTGTGTGGTTCAGGCTGGTCTCAAACTTATTATTTTGCCAAAATTGATGCTCCCCTGCCTCAGTCGCCCAAGTGTTAGGATTACAGATATGTGCCATCATGACTGGCTACTTCAGCAAGGCTCAGCAGATAAAGGCACTTACTGCCAACCTGGGTTCAATTCCCCGGACACTTACAGTAGGATGAGAGAACTGACTCTAACAAGCTGTCCTCACGGGCACCTGTGCAACCACCCCAATGTAAAACCTTTAAGTTAAAAAAAAAAAAAAAAGCCCAGAAATAAACATGATTTTCTGCATATGACCTGACTAGAACCTACTCCTGGTTAGAAACTAGAAGATGGATTAAAATAAAAAGAGAAGTTGTAAACAATCTATAATCTTACTGTTTGGGAAATGGAGACAGGAAGATTTGGAATTCAAGATTCAAGGCAAAGTGAGATCCTATCTCAAAAAACAAGCTAGGAAAGGAGAGAGGTAGAGAGAAATTGACAGAAAGAGTGGGAGAGGGAGAGGGAGGGGAGGAAGAGGGAGGAAAAGGAGGGGAGGAGGAAGGGGAGGGAGAGGGGAAAGAGGGAGAGGAGAGAAGGAGCTGGAGGGGAAGGGGGGAGGGAGGGAGAGGGAAGGGAAAAGGTAAAGGGAGGGGAGGGGGGGGGGAGGGGGGGGGGGGAGAGAGAGAGAGGCAGGGAGAAAGCTGTAAGGTCAAACTCAGGGCACTTCTCACTGATGAGTTGTTTAGTAGATCAGTCATCTAGGAGGCCTAGAACAAAGCCTTCCTCTGAATTCATTTAAACACTTTAGCCTTTTCGCTGCTACTATGGAACAGGAATGGCTATACTGTGCGGGAGCGACTTAGGACAGGAGCAAAGGGCAGATGGATCACAGCCCCAGCTGGTGAATGTGTGAAAGGCAAGCATGTTAGTAGTTTCCTTTTCCTTTAACAACAGGTTTCCAGGAACAATAAGTGCAGGAGAACACTGTACAATTATGTGATTGGGGCTGGCAATAAAGATGGGCCATAGTTAGGAAGTCAACAACATTCAGGTCTAGTTTATGTGACCAGGACACCTATCAAGACTCAGAAGTAAATGGGTAACTCTTATGTTTGTCAAGGTTGAGAAACACAGATTTATTGGGTAGGTTCTTCATGGCCAAGTGACTATTGGAAGAAAGGCTTCTTTTTCTTTTGAGATAAATTGCCCATTTAATTGTGTGTGTAAGTGTAGATGGTTAGCAAAGCATCACACTAAAGGTCGGAGAGCAGCTCCATGGTAGAGCGCTTGCCTAGCACAGACGATAACTTGGGTTTTATCCCCAAGCACTACAAAGAAACAATGGCCTGTGCCCCCAACTTCAAACCACCACATCGTACCCCACTAAGTGTATATAATTATTTGCTCATTAATATGAGGACAATAGCCAGATGTGGTGGCTCACATCTGTAATCGTCATACATCATAGGCCAAGGCAAAAGGATCCTTAGAGAAGTTTAGCCTGGGCTATAGAGAGAAATGCAGTCAGAAAAGAGCCATTTGGAGATGTGAAAATTTGGTTGTGCACAGAAACTGTGAAACTACATACTATTTATGGTGCCTGCGTCATCGTGAGTCAGCACTGAGTGCTCCATTTGACGTTTATTTTCTCATTTAACCTTTGCACAGATTCCAAGAGGAAGAAAGATAGTCTAATCACCGTTCTACAAAGACTAAACTGAAGCTTGCCAACATTGTGCACTGTTCATCATTCAGTAGTGAGCAGGGTTTGACACTAGATTTGTATGATCCCTAGATGGGGTGAGGAGAGAGGTTTATTTGTGTTAAACATGAGCATGTGAGTCTGGGCATGTGTGGCACACGGCTGACCTTGAAAAGGCCCACCACTTGGAGTTTGGAGTAAAGATGCCCTTCGGAGATGAAATAGAGAGAAATGCTCCGCTAGTCCTAGAATTCAATAGTAAGCTGAGGTGCTGAGCTCTCGTGGTCCAGACACCAGGCTAGAACTTCAGGTGAAAGAAAGAAAGAAAGAAAGAAAGAAAGAAAGAAAGAAAGAAAGAAAGAAAGAAAGAAAGAAAGAAAGAAAGAAA
>OU015744.1:146808780-146831395 GCA_907169655.1 Acomys percivali | reverse complement strand
AAAGAAAGAAAGAAAGAAAGAAAGAAAGAAAGAAAGAAAGAAAGAAAAAGGCCAACCTTCCTCTACAAGTGGATTGGTGAACTTGACGATTGATTTATTACAGCAAATCTAACATATGGCTTAGTAAAATCAATAGGGAGAAATGTTAAATAAGCAAAACTGGGGAAACAACTTATAGCAGCCTCTAGGAATAGAAAGAATACAAAAGCACATGAGAAGGGGTATACATAAATATGAAGAAAACTTTGGGCATTCCCAGGTAGTTTCTTCCTGCGTCAAAATCAGCAATAACGATGACAATGTGGTAGCCTTGGCCCTGACTGCTATAACCAGGCATGATAGACCGAGTGGCTTATAAACCTCAGAAATTTATTCCTTAAAGTTCTAAGGTGTCCTCAGCATGATTAGATGGATGGGTGGATAGGCAGTAAGAAAGAAAGAGCGGGGGGTGGGGGGCGGGAGGGAGAGAGAAGGGGGAAAGAAGGAAGGAAAAAGGCTGGAAGTTCAAGATCTGGGTGCTAGCATGGTTGGGTTCAAGTGAGGCCCCTTTCGCAATGCAGACTTCTAATCTTATGGGTAATTCTCACATAGCAGAAAGAAGATAAAAAAAAAGCTCTCAAGGGCATTTTTTTTTACGTCTTTATAAAGTTATTAATCTCATTCATGAAGGCTCTACCCTCATAACCTCCCAAAGACTCCATCTACTTATACGATAACATGGGGTTAATATTTCAATATATGAATTCAGAGTGGTTACACACATTCTGTGCATTAGAAATAGAAAATGGTCTGAGTGCTCACTATATACAGACACATATGTGAGTACTTTGTAACTATGAATAAATGCTTCAAAACAAGAAAACGAAGGCTTATGGAAGTCCAGGCGGCTTTCATGAGGTCATTCGGGTCTGCTGGACTCCAAAGCTAAAACAGTACATCATTCTTTTAGTTTATATCACTGGTTGCACAGCCAGTATGTTCTTCCCCGACCCAAGAAGACATGTAGACAAAGGGGAGTGTGGAACGTCTGATTATTGGAGAAAGAGAGTCACTGGACAGGATGCTCAGAGAGCTGGGTCTTTTCGTTGTTTGTTTGTTTGTTTGTTTGTTTTGAGACACGTTTTCTCTGTATAACCTTAGCTGCCTTGAACTCACTTTGTAGACCAGGCTGGCCTTGAACACATGGAGATCCACCTGCCTCTGCCTCCTGAGTGCTGGGATTAAAGGCGTGCGCCACACCTGGCAAGCTGGGTCTGCTTTAATTATTACAGGGTTGGAGACCTGTACTCTGCCGGCTCCACTGTATTTCCAAAGTCATGGTTTGTGTGTGTGTGTGTGTGTGTGTGTGTGTGTGTGTGTGTGTCTTTGTTTTCAATCTAGCTCTTATAGAAAATTTCACTTGCCTTGCTGTATAGAGAAAAACAATGTTCTTTTGTGCATGTGTGAGCCTGAAGGGAATAATAATTTCTTTGTCAAGAACGAAGGGCTAGGATGAAGTGGGGGTGTAGGCACGGCAGAGGTAACAGTGGTTATCAGAGTTAGAGACATCTATGTAGGCAGTCCATATGACACACGCAAGCCTGGGCTCTGTATTTCACAGATACTTTGCTACAAGGGGCAGACAACGAAGAGGAACAAATACCTTCATATTATGCACCGTTCTCTCTAGTCTGTAGGTGTCTTCTATAAAACGGGCTGATGGAGAATGCGTGGGGTTCTCTGTGGGTGACTGTTCAGGACTTCAGAAGCTAGCCTGACTTTTGTTTTGTTCTGTTTGATTTAATTATTTTGGTTTTGAGACATGGCCTTACTATTCAGCCTTCACTGGCCTGGTACTTTTTAATTAGCCCAGGCTGACCTGGAACTCGTGCCAAGTATGTACCATCATGCCTACTTCTTAACATTAGAACAAAAACAAAAACAAAAACCTACCAATTTTCTCTTTTTCCATCATCCTACCGCTCCTTTGTCTGTGTCACCCTGCCCACCAGGAAACCCGTTTTGGAATGTACTATCAAGATGGGCCAAACTTGTCAATCTTCCTCTTTGCCTAGTTAGCCAAAAATGACTCCTTATATCCCTGCCTACCCAAAAGTAATCTGACCAATTCCAAATACAAAACAAAACAAAACAAAGCAAAGCCACACAACTGTCTTCCCTTTGTGATTTAACAGCTGACTCTGAAACAGTGCCATCTCGCAGAGACTAGACTCTCCCACTTGGGTTAAGGTTGAGGTTGGGGTTGGAGTTGGTGTCAGTGCTTGGTTGACTGGAGTTTGGCTTAGGACAAACAACAGGATGATGCCTGATGTCCTGTGCTTCCCTCCCTGACCTCCTGCTCAAACAGGCGCAGAACAAGAGCATTTTCGGGGTCATGAGCCTCTTTTCCTTCTAGATCCCTCCCAAACTACCAGCTTAATCATGGCCTCTTTAGGTCAAGTTTGGGTTGGAGAAGGGAGAAGCAGAGGAGATTAAGGCATGCTAAGGAGAGAAACTCACAATCCTGCATATTGCTCAGAATTCCTTTCTGTGTAGGTTGGTGGTGGGAGGGGTGATGGCTGAGGAAGAAAACTGAGCTTTGCCTTCAGCACACCCAAGTGCACATATCTTAAGATTTTTCTGGAGAGTTTACTCTGGGAAGCACAAAGATCTATTTTCTTCTATTTCTGCATCTTTCTCGGCTTTGGGGTTCTCTCCATAATTTAGAGGTGACAGGAATACATTTTACTCAGCACTCAGTGATATATACTAAGGCAACAGCAAAGGCATATAAAGATATACTTGTCTCTGTCATTTCCAAGTCTGACTGAAATCAGGTGATGAACAGCTGGCAGCCTCAGTCCACACAGCCACTAGAGCAGCGGTAGCCTTTGTTGCTCCAAACCTCTGATTCGAAACCCATAAGACCCAGCATGTCGCAGGGGTACAAGCAGGTAGAGCACTGTATGCATAATAAATAAATAAATCTTAAAAAAAAAAAAACCCAAACCAAAACAACAGTCTTAAGCCGGGTGTGGTGGCGCACGCCTTTAATCCCAGCACTCGGGAGGCAGAGGCAGGTGGATCACTGTGAGTTCGAGGCCAGCCTAGTCTACAAAGCGAGTCCAGGACAGCCAAGGCTACATAGGGAGACCTTGTCTAAAACAACAACAACAACAACAACAACAAAAAACAAACAAACGAACAACCCAACAACAACAGAAAAAAACAAGACCCAGCATGTCCCAGAATCCATAACTTTTTGTGAGAACAGTAATCCTGTTCGTAAAGTATCACTCCCTAAGGGAATCAGGAACAAAACCTTTGTGTGTGTGTGTGTGTGTGTGTGTGTGTGTGAACGTGTGCCCATGTGTGGAGATCAGAGGTCAGTGTTGAGCATCCTCTCAATCGATCTCTGCTTTATTTTTGGGGGCAGGGTCTTTCACTGAACCTGGAATTTTCCAATTTGGCTACACCTCCCCCCACAGGATATTCTTGTCTCCATTTCCCCGGCAACAAGGATATAGGGGGTATATTGCTGCACCCAGGTTTTGGTGGTGGTGTCATTTTTATTTTTTAGAGACAGGGTTTCTCTGTATAATAGCCCTGGTTGTCCTGGAACTAGCTCTGTAGACCATGCTGAGACCGTGAACTCACAGAGATCCTCCTGCTTCTGCCTCTCCAAGTGCTGGGACTAGGTATGTGCCACCAACGCCTGGCTGCACCCAGCTTTTTTTTATGTATGTGCTAGGGATCAGCCTCAGGGCTCCACGTTAGCATGACAGGCACTTTCCTGAGCCTCTCTCCAGCCCTGCCTGTTTGGTTTGTTTGCATCAGGTCCCCTTTAACCTGGGCTAAGCCTTGAACTTGTTATGTAGCTAAGGGTTACCTTGAACTGATTCTCTTGTGTCCATCTCTTGAGTGGAAACTTTTTAGTTAAGTCCAGGAGTATTTCTGCAGTGGTGTACAGAGTGGTAATTTGTCCCCTAATGAGTTTAGACCTATGTAAAATTTTAGTATTGAGTTTTGAACAAATTATTGCCAGTGTTCTTTAGGTTTCAGGAAAAATACACTATAAAATTGTACTACGGATATACATGTACGTATTTGGTATTTCTTATGTATGAAATACCAAAAGCCAAGTCATTATACTGTAGCCCTCTTCACTGCCGGTTCCCATCAATGCCTCATTGATCTAGCCTACGCCAAAATAAACTGTGCTTCATTTGACCCATTCATATTTTCCTGAGGCAGCCTTGACAGTGTTGCTTCTAAATGCATCAGTTGTTTCATTCTGCCACTTTGGCAAGCGTCATTGATGTCTAAGAGACAAGGCCTCTCAGATGACTATAATAGCGGAGGGATTTACTAAGGCTGTTAATAGGCTTTTACATACAACTCCAAAACACACCTAAGTTATAACCGGAAAAGGTCAGGAGCGAGGCTGAGTTTGTTGGGAACTTTGCCCACCTTGAAGGTCATTAGCCCCTTAGAAGTGTTTCATTCTTGCTACCGTTAGGTGATTATACAGGCTACAAGCCTTCACTGGCCGAGCTCCAGGTCATCTAGGCCCCTTCTGCTTTTGAATGGCTGCTTTTTTTTCCTTTTTCCTTAAAAAAAAAAAAAAAAAAAGTAGAATTAAAAACAATAAATTTAGTCCATTGAGTCCTCAGATTGCTAACGATTATTATTTATTTTTTACTACCAATTAGTTGACCCATTTAAAGTAATGTAGTGTAGAAAGTGACATGTTATGCTGAAATATTTTAATATTAACTTATTAGAGCAATAAGAGATATTTTTAGCATAATTTAAAGCATGCCCTAGGGCTTTAGAATTGAAAGAGTATGCTCATAATTTCTACAGTGTTGGTACAAACACAATCCCCACGGAATATAAAGAATGATAAACTCTCAGTGCAGAATAATGCAGAGAGCCGGGCGGTGGTGGCGCACGCCTTTAATCCCAGCACTGGGGAGGCAGAGGCAGGCAGATGTCTACAAGTTCAAGGCTAGCCTGGTCTACAAAGCGAGTCCAGGACAGCCAAGGCTGCACAGAGAAACCCAGTCCAAAAAAGAAAAGAAAAAAAGAAAGAAAGAAAGAAAGAAAAAGAAAAACAACCAAACCAACCAAACAAACAAACAGAATAATGCAGAGTAGTTTGAAACTACAGGCCCTTGAACTTCTGATACCCTTGCCTTGCCCTGAGTGATGGCATTGTATACTTTGTGCTCTATGCTATGTTTTATGTGGTCCTGGGAATTGAACCCAGGGCTTCATGAATTCTAGACAAGCATCTATTAGCTGAGCTACATCCTTGTCCCAAACTGGACCTATACCAGGGCAGTCTCTTTTCTAATTTTTTTATTTCTTTTTAAACAGTATTGGGAATTGAACTTAGAGTCTATTGCATGCTAGATGAGTACTGTATCCTGGAGCTATATTCCCTCCCTTATGTTGCTTTGAATATTTGAACTATTTTCTGATATATTAAATATTGACATATCATTTCAATGAACATACTTGTGTTATACTTTACTAATGATTCCTTATTTTTATTTTGTTTTTGTTTTTTAGTTTTTTGAGACAGGGTCTCTCTGTGTAGCCTTGGCTGTCCTGGACTCTCTTTGTAGACCAGGCTGGCTTCGAACTCACAGTGATCCGCCTGCCTCTGCCTCTCGAGTGCTGGAATTAAAGGTGTGTGCCACCACCTTTTTTGTGGTGGCTTCTTGTTTTGTTTTGATTCTTTTTTTTTTTTTTTTTTTTTTTTTTTGAGGCAGGGTCTCTCTATGTAGACTTGGCTGTCCTGGACTTGATTTGTTATTTTTAATCAGCCATTATTCCATGAGTTTCACTCCTTGGGTCCTTCCATATTTCTTGAATACTACTCCCATGCTCAGAATTATAAGAATGATTATTAGACCAAGAGAAAAGCTTTTCTACACAGTCTTTAACATATTTCATTTTAGAAGGAAGGGTGATGTTTTATTCTCAGAAGGAGCTAGGTAACCCTGTAGGAGCTCTTGGCCTGGCCCAAAGCCCAGTGGGGTTATCATTTCTGTCCTTCTGAATGGTATTTGCACATCTCCTCTTAGAATTACCTTTGAACCTTTGGCCATGCCACTATCATGCCACGCTTCCTTTCTCACAGATGCTACCGAAAACAAAAGCATCATTATTACATGGGAGTGGAGTTTCCCAGAATCCAAGGTTCTTTTCTCCCTCCCTCCCTCCCTCCCTCCCTTCCTCCCTCCTTCCCTCCCTCTCTCTCTCCAAATATATATATATAATATATAATTATATGCAAAAAAGAGCCAGAGTCCACACTGGCTTTGTAAGTGTGGGCGTATAATCATGGGTCTCTTTGGTTTTGTCTCACAGCAAATAAATAAGAAAACCTCCCAGCAGACAAATGTTAAAACAAGCGTTTCCCAATGCTTACTAACCACTGTCAATACAAACTGTAGGGTACTGAACAGCTTCTCTCATTAAAACTCTGTTCTCCTTTTAGTTATCATTACAATAATTGGGTGACATTCCAAAAGTCAAGTTCAGGTAAGAAGGGTCTTTGGAAGCCAGGAACAATAGCACATACCTGTAATACTAGTCCTCAGGATGCTAAGGCAGGAGGATCACAAGTTACAGGCCAGTGTGAGTAGTGAGTCTTTGGTTATTGCACACAGATGCTATATATCTGCTGTCTGTAATGCTTCTAATGTGATTGCTCATTGAATCTTGGAGAAAAATGCTTATTCCATCAAATTTGGAATCCTCAAAGAAATTCAACATTTTTGAACTGTGCTACTTCATAAAAGCAAACAGGTAGTTTTTGCCGGTGCTTGGGAAGCAGTCTCTGTAGAATAAGACTTTCCATTAACCACTCCAAAGATCTGTGTGAACACGGGGAACAAGAAGAGAAAGTCGCAGTCTCCGAGGAGTGTCCGAAAGTCGACGATGTGATGACCAGGGCAAGGAAGGCTAAGAAGGGGACCTCGGCACTTGCCCTTGGAGACTTTGGTTCTCTAGGGAAGCTAGGGGTCTCGATTCCTTGTTAAACAAGCAGAGGTACGCTCATCTTCGGGGAGTTCGCTCAGCTGGTTCCGAAACACTCGGGTCTTTGGCTGTAAGAGGCCAGAGTAAATTCCCCAGGGTCACAGGAAGCAGTCCATAATTGTGCTTTTCAAAGTAAAAGATGGCTGCGCTAGGTCCTGGAAATAAGTGGTCAGTGCTTCCCTGTGGAGCGATGGTTTGTGTTTCAAAGGCTTTGGTTACCCAGAGTACAGTCATACTTCTAGGGAATGGCTTGAAGAAGAGCTGGTTCTAAAAAAAAGGGGGGGGGGGGCGATGGCTCAGAGGTTAAGAGCACTGATTGCTTTGTTCTTTCAGAGGTCCTGAGTTCAATTCCCAGCAACCACATGGTGGCTCACAACCACCTATAATGTGATATGATGCCCTCTTCTGGCCTGCAGGTGTACATGCAGACAGAGCCCTGTGTACATAATAAATACATCTTAAAAAAAAAAAAAAGCTGATTCTGTAATGGAAGCTTTTCTAACACATTTTCATGCTAGTAACCTCTGTGTAGTAATCTGAAATTTCAACTTTGAGTCCTGCAGACTAAGACTAAGCTAGAATTGATAATAACTACTTTATGCAAGATTTTGGCATTTAATTTACAGATTGCATTAAAATGGATCACACTGCAAGCCCCATATATCCATTCCTCTGTGGTTATACTTATAACCCATTTACCAACTTTCTCTCCACTACCAGATTATTTTATTTTATTTTATTTTATTTTATTTTTTGGTTTTTCGAGACAGGGTTTCTCTGTGTAGCCTTGGCTGTCCTGGACCCGCTTTGTAGACCAGACTGGCCTCAAACTCACTGTGATCCGCCTGTCTCTGCCTCCCGAGTGCTGGGATTATAGGCGTGCGCCACCACCGCCCGGCTCAGATTATTTTAAAGCAAATGAAGACATTATATAATTTCTTCTTTTTAAAAATTGTATTCTTATGCCGGGTGTGGTGGCGCATGCCTTTAATCCCAGCCTTGAACCACTCAACCTCTCACCTCAGTCTCCTGAATATTAGAATTACAGTCATGTACCATCGTTCCTGGCATCCTCTGGATATTTAAAAGCATCTCTAAGTTATTTATAATACTTACTACAATGTAATAGTAATCCTATGTTATTTATGAAATAATGCCAAAAATCTGTCTATCTTTAAAAATAGTTATTTCATGTGGGAGGTGGCTAAGTATGTGTACATGTGCAGCATATGTGCAGGAGTCTGTGGAAGTCAGAGGAGGTGTGAGACCCTGGATCTGGAGTTATAGGTGGTTGTGAGCTGCCACGTGGGTGCTGGGAACAAGAACCAAGCCTGGTCCGCTGTAAGAGCAGTAAGTGCGTTTAAGCACTGAGCCATCTCTCCAGCTTTTGAAGCCTATAACTCACAAAGGGTTCCAGATGTGTACCACCATGCCTGGCAGATATGAAAGTCCTTGATGAAAAAAAACCTAATTTTTGCCAATTGGTTGTTTAGTTAGGATTTTTGTTTGTTTGTTTGCTTTCTCTTATTGTTGTTTGTTTTGTTTTTTTTTGAGACAGGGTTTCTTTGTGTAGTCTTGCCTATCCTTGGCTCTGTAGACCAGGCTGGCCTCGAACAGACAGCCACCTGCCTCTGCCTCCCTGAGTGCTGGGGTTAAAGTCATGCGCCACCACACACACCTGGCTCTAGTTAGGGTTTTTTTTTTTTTTTTTTTTTTTTTTTTTTTATGATAAAACACAATGACCACAAGGTTTACATTTAGATGACAATCACTGTGGGGACCAGAGCCATAACGTGAGGCGAGGACTGAAGTAGAAGGGCGCGGAAGAACTCTGGTTACTAGCTTGCTCCCCATGGCTTGCTCAGCCAGCTTTCTTTTTTGTTTTCTTTTGGTTTGTTTGTTTTTGCTTTCGCTTTTTGAGATAGGGTTTCTCTGTGGAGCCTTGGCTGGCTTCCAACTCAAAGAGATCCTCCTGCCTCTGCCTCCCTAGTTCTGGGATTACAGTGTGTGCCACCGTGCCCAGCCCAGGCTGCTTTCTTATATGACCCAGTATCAGCAACCCAAAGCGGTGCCCCAAGAAATGGGCTAAGCCCTCCCACATTAATCAGTAATTAAGAAAATGCCCCATGACTGGCCTACAGGTCAATCTTAGAGAGACATTTTCACAATCAAGATTCCCTCGTCCCAGATATGTCTAGGCTTTCATTAATATCAGAGCAGCAGGGCAGTTGGTTGAAATATTTATGGGTTTGCTTGTTGGTGGTGCTGTTGATGCTGCCCAGGGCCTTGCTCGTGCTTGGCAAACACTCAGGCACCCTCCACCTCAACCCTTGCTTTTTGTGAGGCAGGGAGAGTCTCACTGTATGGCCCAGGCTGACCTGGAGCTCATGATCTTCCAGGATGTGCTGCCACTCCCGGCTTCAAGTTAGTGTTTGCATACTGTTGCGCTGACACACCCGCTACAGCGAGTGTTTGCATACTGCTGCGTGCACTGCCGCACCCTCTGCAGTGACTGTATACTGTTATTTGTGGCGTCAGGAAAATAGCGAGGAGGATAGTGGGTTAAGCAAAGCAAAGCTAACTGCAAGACTACAAGCCTCCCACGGAAGAACAAAGGCAGAATCAGACTCAGGATAATTTGCTCAACTCAGGGGAAGGCAGGCGGGTTGCAATGCACAGCGATCTGTGCTTCTGGGTGTGTGGGCTTCTGTGCTGCTGGGAATGCTGCCCTTGGGTCCAGCCCCAGGGGAAAGAGTGGAGGAGACGACACCCCTTCACCCTTGAAATTCTTCAGTCCTCTTCTCAAGACTCCTTAAAATGTGCAGACAAGAAGGAATACCAGTCTGTATACTTGCAAGATGATACTTCCTGATAAAATAGCAAAGAGGTTCATGTCAGAACATGGCTCAGGAACGGAGTCGTGGGAGAAGAATTCTAAGAACATGCCAACAAAACAAACCATGCATTGATACAACAGTGGAGTGGGTATGTGAGCTGCGGCTGTAAGCAAGGACACAGATGAACCCTGGAAACACTCTGTTGGGTGAAAAAGATATGAAAATAGAGGAATCGCTTGCTGGACGTGGTGACACCTACATGCTAAAATTACTTTTGAAGGGCTGGAGAGCACTGACTTCTCTTCCAAAGGTCATAAGTTCAATTCCCAGCAACCACATGGGGGCCCACAACCATCTATAATGTGATCTCATACCCTCCCCTGGCGTGCAGGTGTATATGCAGACAGAGCTCTGTATACATAATAAATCTTTAAAATTACTTTTGAAAAGGCTTAGACTGAGTTTGGTGGCCCTTGCCTATAATGTCAACACAGAGCCAGAGGCAGGAGTATCTTCAACTCAAGAGCAGCCTGGCTACACAGGGAAACTTGAGCTAAAATATCTATCAGCCAGGTGTGGTGGCTCACGCCTTTAATCCCAGCACTCGGGAGGCAGAGGCAGGCGGATCGCTGTGAGTTTGAGGCCAGCCTGGTCTACAAAGCGAGTCCAGGACAGCCAAGGCTACACAAAGAAACCCTGTCTCAAAAAAAAAAAAAAAAAAAGAAAGAAAAAAAAAAGAAAGAAAGAAAGAAAGAAAGAAAAAGAAACAAAACAGAATTTTAAATTGCAGTCACCTCTGAAGATGAGTCAGAATAATAGAAGAGGAACCTAAAACAGGTAGATGAAAGAACTTGGTGGTTTTACTTCTTTCAGGCTTGTGTACTTTGTGTTATTATTATACAATTTCAAAGGTCAGATACAAATCCTGCGGCTTCTTCTGTATGTGTCAAACCAGGTTAAGAAAATGAGCCAGCTAGCTTGGGATGGCGATGGTGTGAAGGTTTCCAGTCTGCCATCCACACAACCATCTGCTGGTGCTGGCAGGAAAGCACTTTGGCCTCTGGAGGTTGTTGTTTATGGGGTCATAGGTGCCAAGGGGTGAGCTGGATCCATAGATGAGAAATGAAACACTCATTCAAAGTTGGAATTCCCAAATGCATAGTCACTAATTGCACACAGGAAGTGGCCACCACTCAGGAAAAAGTGTACTTTATGTTTTTAAGCATTCCTTTACTTTGACAACATAGTGATTCCAGGGTACCAGGGATTCAAATGTGTTCTTTTACAAAACAGTGTCTATATGCCTATTGAATTGCACAAAGCTGCCAAAGATCATGCCTTAGGCTCACTTAGTTGTAGACACACACATGGTCAGCTACACATGTAGAACTAAACTGCTTGAGCTCACTTGGCCTTGTATGATGGAAGCCACAAATCTAGTCAATCTTTCTGGGATATGGTTTCTGGAGTCCTGGCAGCCCTTGCCATCTGTAAATGGCTAAGTTCATTAATTCTAATTAAGTGTCAGAAATGAACATCAAAAACACACAGAGAGGCCTTTTCCTTAATGAGGAATATTACCAACATCTGATCTTAAGCTGTGTGCCCAACACAGTAAGTACTTGTGCCGGAGTCCAAAGTGGCAGCCTGTTTTGAATGATACTGAAAGAGCTTTGAAAAATAATTTTTCATCATTTCAAATAAGTTTCAGGCCATAAAAATCTATTCTAACTCTCTCTACAGTGAAAATGAAGATTTCTTAAATCACCGTGAAGATACGATCAATATAAATAACTTGGTTATTTTGACACTCTGGGTTTTGCTTTATGCTCCCAATTAAACATTTTCATCATGAAAATCACATAACTGCTATTTCTCCAATTTATATTCTCTAAATTAGATAGAATGTCAATAATTGATTCAGGCTATGAAGGTAATTTTCTTTCAAATTAAAAAATGACTTTTAATGACGCTATTACAAGCCCTATGTCCTCTCTTTGTCCTTCTTCCTCCTCTCTCTGTGTGTGTGTGTGTGTGTGTGTGTGTGTGTGTTATGAGCACATATTCGCATACACTTATGTATAGAATATTGTTGTTTGGCTTTTGACTTCTTTTTTCTTTTTTCTTTTTTTTCTTTTCTTTTTTTTTTTTTTTTTGAGACATAGTTTCTCTGTGTCATGCTGGCTGTCCTGGACTTACTTGGTTGACCAAGCAGGCCTAGAGCACTCAGCAATCCTCCTGCCTCAGAAGCAGAAGCAGGAGAATAACAAGCTCAAGGTCTGCATGGGCAAGTTAGTGAGACACTGTCTCAAAATATCTAGCAAAAAAGAGGGCTGGGGACATAGCTTAGTGGCAGAGCAATTACCTAGCATGAAGGTCCTAATGCTGCAAAAAGTGGGAATCTTAGTTGGGGCCTTAGGAGGCTTCCCTGAGGATGTGTTGTTTGCTATGAGGAAGCACAAGCATAGAGAATTGACCACCTAAGCCAAGGGTGGTGGCTGTCACCCTACCCTTGGGTAGGCAGAGGCAGGAAGACTGTGAGGTCAAGTCTATACTGTACTATACAGTGAAACCCTACCTCAAAAAAAAAAAAAATCCTGGCTGTCCTGGACTCAGGCTGGCCTTGAACTCACAGTAATTTGCCTACCTCTGCCTCCCGAGTGCTGGGATTAAAGGTGTGCGCCACTACGCCTGCCCGGCTCTGTGGCAGTTCTTGATCACCATGCTGAGACATTGGGGCAAGCTTCTGACAGCAGTAGATGGTACTGTTAAGTGTGCATGTCTGCTCTGCTCAGTGCAGCCAGGAATGTGGCTCTGAGCCGAGGAAATTATTAACACTTGCACCCCAGTCTGTGTCCGTTCTTTAAACTGGCTGAAGGCGAGAGCACTTGGAGCAGCACAGAGCCTGCTGTTCTGTGTCACCCACCTTGCTCTACTCACACTGATAAGCCTACCACATCCCTAAGTCTACCAACTGTTGGTTTCTGTTTCTTCCTGATTTGTAGGTAGCAGCTAGGCCATAAAAGAGGGCCTACACCTCATATTGTTGAACAATAGTCTTTTTTTTCTAAACTACATTTGTTTTCAGCCAGTACAAACCAAACCAAACCATTAATCAGACAACCAAATACGTTGTGCTTTACTGAACCTTAGCTTGAGAGAAAGGAAATTTCAGGAAATCTATGGTCCAATAAATGAGAAAAAATAATAGTTATTCTTTCTTGTGTGTTTGCAGCTGACTTTCAAACACTCAGGAAGAAGTATCTAGGCATCTATAAAGACAAAGCAGACATCTGGGCACCGGGGAAGCTGAGGCGGAAGGGCTGAGTTTAGGCCAGCTTGGGATTTATGCCACGATTCTGTCTAAAAGCCCAAACTAAATCAATCAAATAGACAAAGCACATATAAAAAATTTAATAAAATAAATTACAGGTTGTTGAGTCTGGATATATAGAGACAGATACTCATTATACAATTATTATTCTGCTTTTTTTTTGTTTGTTTGTTTGTTTTCCGAGACAGGGTTTCTCTATGTAGCCTTGGTTGTCCTGGACTCTCTTTGTAGACCAGGCTGGCCTTGAACTCACAGAGATCTGCCTGTCTCTGTTTCCCGAGTGCTGGGATTAAAGGTGTGTGTCACCACACCTGGCTTCTAAATTGTCTTTTGAAAAATGTGCTAATTTATGTCTCATCTCAATGAATATAAGTATTTCTGCTTCTTGTATTCATTTGAAATGTTATATCAATTGGAAACATTTATTTTTATTGTGGGGGAAACGTCTTACTATATAGCTTTGGCTGGCCTAGAATTCGCTATATGGACCAAACCAGAATAAACTAATGATCCTTCTTTCTCTGCCTCTGGAAAGCTGGGATTGTAAGCCTGGACCACTGTGGCCAGGCTGGAAAACCATTCCATGGTAATTATAATGTGTACTTCACTGAGTATTGGTGTACTTCAGCATCTCATATGTTCAGTGCCTACCCACACTCTTCTTTCTATGAAGTGGCTACTTCTATTGTTAGCCCATTTTTAATTTGTTGGTCTTTTTTTTTTTTTTAGGGCATTCTTCATTAAAAAAAAAAACTGTTGTCCATTGCATATGTTATGGATAGTTAATTTTATGTAAACTGAGAACTAAGGAATTTTATAAGCAATGAAGGGCTGTAGCTTGGAGATATAGGACGTGACATTTAAGGGAAAATAGGAAATCTCTCTCTGGTGTGTGTTTTTTGTGTATGTGTGTGTGTGCTCGTGCACCCGTTTCTGATTAAACACAATCTGGAGTGAAATTTGAGCAAGCTTGTTGACTAGTTACCATTGTTTGGGGTTGTTAATCTGCCACAGATTAGATTACTTCGAACAACAGAATCTGCTCCCTCAGTTCTGGAGCTCAGAAACCCGCAATATAGAAGTCCAAGGTCAAGATGTTGTCCTGGAGGGATGAGCGATCTTAAGATGATCTAAAGAAGCAGCCTTCCTCCCCTCTTCCTCCTCTCTTCCATCTCCTCTTCCTCCCCTCTTCCGGGATGTTAATGGCAACTAAATAATGCTTGCTTCTCCCAGGTTTGTAGATATGTTATAATGTGTATCTCTGTGGTCATGTGGTTTACCTTCCTGTGTTATTTGGCCAAGATTTCCTCTTTTTAAGAGAAAATAAGTCACTGGATCTAGCAGTCAACTGAATCCAGTACATCTAGTTCATCTCGGCATGATCGGTCACACTCTAGACACATGGGGCTAGAACTGGAGCGCAGCTCTTGGGAGGACACAACTCGTGACACTGGGGACTCTCTGGACCTCTTTTCTCCCTGCCTTCTGGAAGTCTATAATTATTGCAAGATAATATATTTTTTTTAATCTGAGTAGAAAGCCATATTGAAATTGTTAATAATGGTCACTATTTGGAAGGATTTCAACATTTTTATTTCATATGCTTTCGGTATATCTTGGCTTTTGTTGAAATTCTGGTATTTGATATTCATAGTTAATTTTAACATTTAAAAACTGGAGCAAAGGGGTGGCCCTGACACCGCAGACACTGGCGCTTAGTTAAAGAGCTTCAGTAGCAACCTGAAGAAATGAAGAGATGGTGAAGGGCAGCTTCGGAATCAGAAGCTGAAGAGACTAGATAAGAAATGCACATATTTATTAAGATAAATGGGATCGCTAGGCCTGAGGGTGAAGGCTGGTAATTACTTCTAATTGCTTGGAAGGCTGAGGCAGGAGGATGGAGACTCCAATGCCTGCCTGGGCTACACAGAGGGCAAGAAGAGGTGAGTGTAAGAAAGGTTAGAGAGCAGCATGTGCCAGTGTGGTGACATAACTGAATGGGTTCTTGGCTAGGGAAGTGGGTCTTTAGTGGTGCCATTTCCTGAGGGTACAGCCTGGTCGTTCTTCACGCTCCCTAACCCCTAAACCCTTCTCCATTCCTGACTTTGCTGCTTTCTGTCCCAGGGACCTGTCTAGGAAGGAATTAATCACTTTGCTTCTGGTTGTAGGGGTTTTTTTTTTGTTTTTTTGAGACAGGGTTTCTCTGTGTAGCCTTGGCTGTCCTGGACTCGCTTTGTAGACCAGGCTGGCCTCAAACTTACAGCAATCCACCAGCCTCTGCCTCCAGAGTGCTGGGATTAAATGCGTGCGCCACCACCGCCCAGCCTGTAGGTTGAATTTAGCTAATCAGTAGTATCAGCAGATCAGCTTACTATCACGGGAGAGGCCACAGTTTAGTCATCATTATGGTCACAACCTCTGTCACATGTGTAACATAAGCTCATTACCTTGATACCTTTCGACTTCCCCCTTTGACAATTCTGTGCTGTTAGAGTTTAGCAGATTTCTTTTCTTTTTGTTTTGTTTTTAGAGACAGGGTTTCTCTGTGTAGCCTTGGCTGTCCTGGACTCTCTTTGTAGACCAGGCTGGCCTCGAACTCAGAGTGATCCACCAGCCTCTGCCTCCTGATGCTGGGATCAAAGGTGTGAGTCAGGACAGTCAAGGCTACACAGAGAAACTGCCTTGAAAAACCAAAACCAACCAAACAAAAAATTGATGGGATAATTTCTGAGATGTGAAAATGGGTTTGGAAATGTGAGGATCAGTGATGACTTGTCACAAGACCTTTGAGTGTCTTGGCAGAAACGGAACACACTGCATGGATGAAAAATGAAAAAATGAAAACGTATGTGTGTGGGGTGAAGTTAATGAGCCTGTATCAGGACAGATTTATAGACTGTCAATCAAGCTTCTAAATAAATGCATATCCCTGTGGATACATTTGTGGAGGTGCAAGCATGTGATCCCCACACCCAGGCGGCAAGATAGGAGGATTAAAAATTCAAGAAGAACCTGATAGTGTGACTCTGTCTCAAAAAAAAAAAAAAAGGAATAAATATGACCAAATAAATACACATTTTAAACATACTTCAACAATTCAATTTCTGTTTTGAAGAACTCAATTCCAGGTTTTTCAAATATTTGGAGTGTCACCCATTACTAATATGGAGCAGGGGAGACCCAGGGCGCACGCATTTAATCCCAGCACTGGGTTAGTCCAGTGTTTTCCCTGGAAAAGGCTGCCTGGTACCTGTTACTGAGTCTATGAAGGTTAGCCAGATACTTTGCTCACTGCCACTCAGAGAAATCACCAGAGTGGATGGCAGGGAGGACACCACACATTCCTTCTCTCCCTAGAACACTCTTGCCCCTGCCTTCCTCTCAAGCCATTTTCTATGAAGTTTAAATTTTCTTCCCGTTTGGGAGTTTGAGATCTTGCAAACTATGTCCCATCCCTAAGGCTGCAAGCATACTGCTTTCTAGGGCAAGGTTTGGGAGGGTTCAGAAAGTTGCAAACTACAGATAAAGAAAATACTAGGGATGAGGGTGGGATAGGGTAATATACCAAGTATCATGCTACACAGATTTCAACTTTTTTTTTCCTGGCATGGGATATTGCATTTAGGGTGTCATGACAGCTAGGCAACTGCTCTGATACTGAGCTGTGTCCCCAGCCCTCTTTTTACCCTTTGTTTTGAGAAAAGTCTTACAAAGTTGCCCAGGCTAGCCTTTAAGTCACTCTGGAGCTCAGGGAGGCCCTGAACTTGTGTTCCTCCCACTTCAGCCTTCTAAGTAGCTAAGGTTGCAGCCTCTACTCCCAGGCCCAGCGTTAGACTGGTCTTTAAAGAAGCTGAGTTGAGACAGGAAGAAGAACTGACTGCAGGTTGGGAGGAGATAACGGAGGGAGAGTGAGCTCTTCCACAGGAGCAGCACAGGTGGTCCTGAGAGCCTGCCCATCCTCTCTGCAGGGGCAGCACAGGTGGTCCTGAGAGCCTGCCCATCCTCTCCACTGATGACACAGCCTCAGTGACACGCTGTTTCATGCTGTCAGTTGCATTGAGTTCTTCACAGTCGCGGAGATGATGACTGTTGAGAGTTAGTCCAGTGTTTTCCCTGGAAAAGGCAGCCTGGTACCTGTTACTGAGTCTATGAAGGAAACTGAAGAGGACAGGATGGTACGGATAGGGGAGGATTCTGAGAAGGAAACTGGGCTGGCATGGAGATCAGCAGCAGAGCAATTTCCTAGCACTCCCGAGGCCCTAGGTTCAATTCGCCAGCACTGCAAATTCAGCCAGGCCAGGTGGCTCATTCCTATAAGCCCAGCTTTTCAGGAGGCGATGGCAGGAGGATTGCAAATTTAAGGATTTCCTGGGCTACATAGTGGATTCAGGACCGGTCTGGGAAAATTTTCAGAGATCCTGCCTCAAAGTAATCAGGGCCTGGGTGGAGCATGCTTGCAATCCCAGCGCTTTGGACTTAGAGGCAGGAGAGAATCGTAGACCAAGGCCAACTTACACTACATAGCAGCTTAAGGCCATCCCGGACTACCGAGTGAGATGGGTCAATTAGCCAGGCTTGACAGTTCTTACCTTTAAGCCTTGCAACTCAAGAAGGTCTTGAGTTCAAGGCCTGCCTGCCACTCATTGGTGGAGCATGCGTCTAGCATGTGTGAGTCCCAGGGTTTGATCTTTAGCACCACAAAAATAACTAAATTAACTGATTTTTAGAAAGGAAATGTCATCAACTCATAGCTGGTCTTGGAATTTGGCATATCACGCTAAACAGGTTTAAATAATTTTTCACAATTTACTTTAAAAAAGATGTCATGCTCTAAACATGGTCAGTACAGAGTATTGAATAATTATTTCATATTTCCTTTGTCCTTGTGACAATGTGTTTATAAGCATGGCATCTTGTCTTCTATTAAACCCAATGCTAAATGGTAATAAATCATCATTCACTGAGTTCTATAATTTAAACTATATTATCGATGAAATTCTTAATACATATGCATCATAATTAACATCAAATAACAGTACAAAATTGCAGTAGAGCAAAGGATTCAGGCCAACAATTCTGGCTGGTCATGACTAACTTAAAGCACTGAGCTGGCTAGCAGAAGCTAAAGAAAGTGTTGTGTCAGCTAGAGTCCAGGCAGCAGAGAGAACTGATTGAACAGGAGAGCATTTAATTGAAAATGTAACTGTATCGGGCTCAGGCAAATAGGAATAAAGGGAATGCAAAGGAAATGACAAGGAATAAATACTGCCCGTAGGGCAGAGATGCCCAAAGGAGAGCATCTCTCAGGCCTGGGTCTATCCTTGACAGACAGCGATGCAAAGGACTCCTGCGCAACTAAGTGCAGAAGAGAGTTCTCCCGGAGAAATTCCACAGAACTCAAGGACTTCTTGGAAATCTGTCTAGGAGAACTTCCTAGAACTCTGTTGCTAGGGTCTTGGCAAGTTGTTCCAGGAGGAACATCTCTCAGGGGCTCTTTAGAGCAGAAAGCATGGAGCTAGGGTGGTGGTCCTCAGGAGGGAGCTGTGGGGTGCATCAGCTGAAGTCCCTGACTTGCAGGAACAGGACATTGGGAAAGCTGATTTGGACGCTGGAAAAGCCACGTAGACTACAGTAGTCTGTTTAGTGAGCACACAGGAACCAGGAAGCAGAATCCTTTCCCCTGCAGCTTCCCCAGAACTTTCTACTTGCCACTGACATTTTAACACTTAAGTACCCAAGCACAAAAAATGTGGGTTTAGAACTGAGAGCTATTTCATTGATCATTAGAATGATCAATCAGTAACTTCTTCCCTTCTCCCATTTTTAAAAGGCCCTTAAACATTTATTTTATTTTATTTTTTGTTTTTCAAGACAGGGTTTCTCTGTGTAGCCCTGGCTATCCTGGACTCCCTTTGTAGACCAGGCTGGCCTGGAACTCACAGAGATCCACCAGCATTTGCCTCTCGAGTGCTGGGAGTAAAGGTGTGCGCCACCACACCCAGCTCAAAAATTTTTTTCACAAGTGAGTTGCTGAGAACCTCAGGTTTTTGTTGATTTCACCATCTTCTGGCCTCAGCACCTTACTGCTAGGATTACAGGTGTGTGCTAGCATGCGGGACACTATATTCATGTACTTATTTTGATGTATACTTACTTATTTTGAGACAATGTCTTTGTAAACGCCATGAATTCATAATCCCCCTGCCTCAGCCTCCTGAGCTGCTGACATTACAGAAATGTACCACTATGTTCAGTGTAATGTACACATACAGTTTTTGCTTGTTTCTTTGTTTGCTTTTTGTTCTGTTGTGACAGGGTCTTACTATTTTGCCCTGGCTGGCCTGGAACTCGCTATGTAGATCAGAGCAGCCTCTGCCTCACAAGTGCTGGAATTAAATGAGCTTACTACCATGCCAAGCTGTGAATACATTTTTTAAAAGGAAATAAAAACCACAGTAAAATGAATCTTAAGTACTCTAAAGAAACCTACTGTTCTAAATGTTAAAGACAATCCTTTTGTTTGGGGTTTTCAATAAAATTTGCCAATTTGAATTTATTTTGTGTATTTTTTGTCTTTTCTTTAGTTTTATGGTGCTGGCGACCAATCCTAGGGCCTTTCATATGTTAGCCAAAGGCTCTGTGCCTAAGCTATCATATCCCTGGGTCTATTACATTTCTGTTTCTTCCTCCTCCTCCTCTTCCTCCTCCTCCTCCTCTTCCTCTTCCTCCTCCTCTTCTTCTTTCTTTTTCAGTTTTTTGAGACAGGGTTTCTCTATGTAACCTTGGCTGTCCTGGACTCTCTTTGTAGACCAGGCTGGCCTTGAACTCACACAATCCTCCTGCCTCTGCCTCCCAAGTGCTGGGATTAAAGGCATGCAATACATTCTTTTTCTTTCTCTTTTCTTTAAAAAAATCTTTTTACAGTTATATTATTACACATGAATAAAATAAACTAGATACAGCAGGAAAAACCACGAGACAATCAGGAATTATATAAATGTTACATTCATAGTGATTTGGCTATTTGTATTTGGCAAACTTGAAGTAAACATCTTGTTGGGTCTAAATTTTTGAATGAAAATCAGTATCATCTTTCATCTCTATTAACTTAAAACATCTATCATGATCTAAAAACATCTTACCCCCCCTCAACCAAGTAAGCTTAATTGTAAGACTAATCTGGTCTTCAACCCCATCAGAGACTTGAGAAGGAATAAAACTTCTTATGCATGCCTTTCCTTGGTATTTCGAGACAGGACTTCTCTGTGTAGCCTTGGCTTTGTAGACCAGGCTGGCTTTGAACTCAGGGATTGGCCTCCCTCTGGAATTACAGTGTGCTGGAATTACAGGCATGCACTACCACGCCTGGTTCCTTATGCATGATGCCTTTTCTATAGCTTTTCACGTTTTTGTTTTGTTTTGTTTTGTTTTCTTTTTTCTTTTTTCCAGACAGGGTTTCTCTGTGTAGCCTTGGCTGTCCTAGACTCACTTTGTAGACCAGGCTGGCCTCGAACTCACAGCGATCCGCCTGCCTCTGCCTCCCAAGTGCTGGGATTAAAGGTGTGCCGCCGCCGCCACTACCACCCGGCTCTCAAGTTCTTTTAATATTTCAAATGCCTGTAGAGTTGTGAAACATGGATTCTTCTGCCGGATGGATTTCTACTGTCTCAGTACTGTGGCTAACAGACCAGCACCACTCCTGACCAAAATTCTTTTTTGGAGGGGGTGGGGGGCTGAGAGACAGAGGGTGGCAAGATGGCTTGGTGGGTAAAATGACTTACTGTGAAAGTCTGAGGACAGCTTAATTCCTGGAACACACATAAAGATAGAGGAGAATCAGCTCCACAAAGCTGTCCTCTGACCTCCATGCACTCACCGTGGTGTATGTTCTTCCCTTGGTCTGAGTTTGAATGCTGACAGTGTGTATAGGAGCACCTACCACAGTTGCTTCCCCCTGAACGTCTACAGCTTGAGACACTTTTCACAGAGCCAGCACAGCACACCCCATCCATGACTTTCCGTATGTGTGACGCGGTTTCTTCAGTGTCTGTCATTTCTTCATTTCTGGGTCACCCTAGTCAGGTTTCTGAGACCGAGCCTCACAGGATTCGGCAGTTACAGGCAGACATGAGCTGCAGGATGTGGGGTCTGAGAACACAACTCGGGTCTCCTGTAAGGATAGCAAGTGCTCTTACTTGCTGAGCTTTCCTATGAGGTACCCTGTCCAGGTTACTGACAGGCCCACTAGGACTAAGGGAGGGAACAATGGTGGTCTTTGCTCTTTATCGGAAAGCCTGGACTAAACAGTAGTTTTATAATCTTTCTCCAGGTCAGAATATCAGAACTCTACTGACATGAGATATGACTCAGATCCCATGTAGGCGGAGCCAGCCTTGAACTCACTATGCAGCTGAGAACGACTTTAAAATTCTGATCCTAGCTGGGCGTGGTGGTGCATACCTGTAATCCCAGCACTCAGGAGGCAGAGGCAGGTGGATCACTGTGAATTAGAGGCCAGCCTGGTCTACAAAGTGAGTCTAGGACAGCTAGGGCTACACAGGGGGCGGGTGTAAAAAAATCAACCCCCCACAAAAAAAATCTGATCCTTCTGCCCTCTCCCTCTAGAGTGCTGGCATTACAGGTTGCTCCACCATGACCTGCTTATGCAGGACATTAGGCAATCACCAACAATCTACCATCTGAGCCACACCCCCAGTCCCAGATCCCATACTCTTGAGCAGTAATCAAAGGCCTGCAGTTTTGATTCCTGGTTTTATAAACTGCCAGTTATGAGGGAGCAGGAATAAGCCTGCTGATCTCTGACCAGTTACCTAGCTACTGATACTAGGCTTCACGCTCTGATGCCGTCAAGTACTTGGGTTGATTCTGTCCCTGCCTGTCTTCTAAGCCAAGCAAGGCTTATCCCAGCTGAGTTTGTTGACCGTATCCTCTCACAGAGGGGTTGCAAGACCCTCCCCTCAGCCACTCCCTAGCACCTGTTCCTGCAGCTCTGCCTTAATCGTGCAAAGGGCTAGAAACAGTGGTTTCTAAGCTTCCACATGCTGTGGCCCTTTAATACACTCCCTCATGTTGTGCTGACAGCCAGCCATAAAGTTATTTTGTTGGTATTTCATAACTATAATTCTGCCATTGTTGTGAATCGTAATGTAAGTATCTGATAGGCAGGATATCTGATATTCGTCCCCCAAAGTGGTCTCAACCCATGGGTTAAGAACCACTGGGCTAGACTATATAGGCCAAGGAAGACTAGGGGATGGGGGTGTGGGTGGGGCTCCATCTATGCCACTAGGGAAAAACCATCATCCCAGCTAAGCAAAGATTTCCAGGTGCAGCCTTTTGGGGGAGGAGCCCCACAACCATGGCAATCATTCACCTATGCTCTGTAAGTAAG
>OU015744.1:146794362-146808770 GCA_907169655.1 Acomys percivali | reverse complement strand
GGGGGGGAGGAAGAAAGAGAGTCATGGGTTAGCATAAAGAGGCCGGAATGAGCTTGCTCTGGGGATTGGCGAATGGAGAGAAGCAGCCTAGATGAAGATCATGTGCAAGCCAGGTGTGGTGGCGCACACCTTTAATCCCAGCACTCAGGAGAGGTAGGTGGACCCATGTGAGTTTGAAACCAGCTTGGTCTAGGTCAGCCATAGCTACACAGAGAAAACCTGTCTCGAAAAACCAAAACATACACACACACCAAAAAAACCAAAAAACCCAAAAAAACCAAACCAACACAGAAACAAACAAGCAAAACGTGCGAGTATTTATGGGATTCTGGAAGTAGCTCAGATAGGAAGGAATAATTAAAGCAAGTGGCATGGGATGTGTAGCTGGGAGATAATCAGGGAGCTGAGGGGGTTAGTTTCTGCCCAGTTTCAAGTGTTTAAGGCATATTAAAAGTTCCAGATAGCCAGTTAAATAATAACTGCAGTAATAAATATATTTATTAATAGTAGTTATTAATAGAATCATGCCTCTTTTTTGCTTTCTTGTCCATTTGCTTTTGGGACATTGTAAGAAGGAGTAGATGTTGCTTACCTCTCCTTCCTGGGAGGGAGAGTTTTTTGGTTTTTCGAGACAGGGTTTCTCTGTGTAACAGCTGTCCTGGAACTCACTGTGTAGACCAGGCTGACCTCAAACTCAGAGATCTGCCTGCCTCTGCCTCCCAAGTGCTGGGATTAAAGCTGTGCGCCACCACTGCCCAGCTCTGGGTAGGAATTTTTAGCAGAAATTGATTACATGTTTTTCAATTATAAAACATTTGAAAGGTGTAGGAACCAGGCCCAACTGGGCTGCCTGCCTGTCTTGCTGTTTCATGTCCTGTTTCTAGCAGCTTCCACGTCTGTGTTCATCTTGGTTAGCTAGTCGTGTTTACTGCTCTGAGAACGCGCCCCTCCCTTCCTCGAGACTTTTCCTCCTGTGTGCGATTACCTCTTGAGAGATTTCACCTGGGAGGAGGATTCCTGTTTGGCTGCCTATAGGAAGGCTCTTTGGAACTCTGGAGGGGAGAGAATAAACCACTGCTGCGGCTGCTGCTGTGGCTGCTGCTCTCTTAGCACAAAGGACCTGCTGTGTTGTTGTGTGCGTGTGAGTGTGTGTGTGTGTGTGTGTGTGTGTGTGTGTGTGTGTATGAGTTAAATCTGCAGTCCCTCGCCCTCGACTCGGTACTGTGGTGGCGCGGGCACCACAGAAAGGCTAGGACTAATGCAACAGATTTCTTTTGAAGCTCTAGGATCAAGTGGCATAGGCAGCACAAGGATACTGAGTGAGGGTGTTTGGGTAGGTGACAGAATGTGAATGGTAGCATTGGGAGAGGGGAGTCCTAAAGAACACCCCGAGCTTTGCTCCTGTTTATTCAATTTCATTGTAAATCTCTGATCCCAAGCCCTGGGAGGTGGCGAATGCCTTTAATCCCTGCACTCAGGGAGGCAGAGGCAGGCAGATTTCTGTGAGTCCGAGGTCATCCTGGTCTACAAAGTGAGTCCAGGACAGCCAACGCTACACAGAGAAACCTTGTCTTGGAAACAAAATTAGAAATTAAAATCTGTAATACCCATTTTCCTGATAAAGTCTAAGATGAAAAGATAACAGAATGTCTTCATCCTGGGGCGGTGGAGCCATGAGACCCATCATGTTCTGTATGAAGTAACAAAAACAAAAACCCTGCCCCTGTATTTTGGTAGCTGTGTCTCCTGGCCAACAGAATGGGCCTTTGTGGTTAAATGCCTCAAGGTGTGGTGTGTGTGTGTGTGTGTGTGTGTGTGTGTGTGTGTGTGTGTGTGTGTGTGTGTGTGTGTAAGACTCCAGGGCATTTCCCCATAGCTGCTCTGAAATGAAGGGTCTGAAACCTCAAAAGACTTCAGTTTCATTATATTATTACTATCAGTGTGGTTTTGGGACCCATTTTCCTTTATGGGTTTTGCTAGAGCAACACAGGAAGAAATACTTTTTTAAAAGGAAGACTTGGTTAGTCATGATATGGAAGCGAAAAACACTTTAAATGTAAATTTCTAAAATTTTGATTTATATAGCTTACCTTTCTCTGTTAAGCGTTCAGTTTGGAACTCCATGGAAGCAAGCATATTCTATTCAAGTCTATCATATTCCTGGGTTGGAATATTAATTACCTTAATTCATGAATACACTATCTACCTCATTTATAAATACCTTTAAAATCCAAAATGCTGAACCCAGTGCATTTTGCTAAATAACTTTTGCTTCAACTGCCTGTGTCTCTCTCTCAACAGTATTTTTCCTTTTGGAGGACCAGAACAAAGAGAACCCTGTAAACAACCCAACTTCAAAGATTTCCATGAATCGCAAGTATTAAGAACTTGGAAGCAGATTTTTGTATATTATAGGTGTTTTGTTTTGTTTTTCAAGACAAGGTTTCTCTGTGTCGCCTTGGCTGTCCTAGACTCGCTTTGTTGAACCGCCTGTATCTGCCTCCCGAGTGCTGGGATTTAAAGGCGTGTGCCACCACGCCCGGCTATTAATAGGTGTTTTAATGTTTAATGTAATGTTACCCATTCTTCGCTGGTGTGATACAGGAAATGACGTTAGTTTCATGGCAATACGGGAATATGATGATTCAATCTGTTGATGCTCTGACAGTTCTTGGGAATTCTCTATAGACCGAAACAGATGTATTGGCTTAGACACTTATTCAAGACCTAGGTCTCTTCTGGGGGATCGTTCCCACCTCACTGGCCAGTCAGTTGTTGCAAGTTGTTGTGTTTTGTGGTAACTGCGTCACTGAGCGAAAGGCCCAGTGACAAGCTGTCCGAGAAACCACCAAGGCCTCTAACCAGCTGGAGGGTGGGGCGTGTCGCCGCAGAGCATGCGCAGAGGCAATGACGGAAGGGAGCGTTCCTGGGGGGCGGAAGTGACGCGACGCCGGCTCTCCGCTTAGAGGAGGTGGCCGGTAAGGCGGTGGGGAGGTGGTGGCGGTGGCCGCTGAGCTCCGGAGCGCGGCGTGGCGTGCCGGGCGAAGGCCCTGACGGGTAAGGCTGGAGGGCGCGGCGCGTGCCTGGTGCTGCTGCTGCTGGTGGTGGTGGTGGGGTAGTGGGGGTCCTAGCGCTTGCGCCCTGTCCCTGGAACCTGGGGCTGGCGAGTGTTGGGAACTGTCTCCGTGGTGACGAAGCTCTCCTTCCCAAGGACAAGCTTCTCCAGGGCAGCAGCGATTGTGACGTGTGCGCCGGGCTTGGGTTGGCCGTGGAGTGGGAAGTGCGGCGGGAGCGGGCGCGCTAGGCCGCGGCTGACCAGGGGCCCCTGTCAGGCAGGAGTCTGGTAGAGAGCGGCGGAGCGCTAGGCCGCCGCCAGCCGGGGTGGGGGTGGGGGACCCAGCCCTAGACACGTCGGACTGTTTTGGTTTGAGTTGCCTCTGGAGGAAGAGGCGGGGACTCCCCTGCGCCGCCTGATTTCGCTGTTTACCTGTTTTGGCCGGAACTCTGGCTTTTTCCAGGCTTGTGGGATTGATTAGTTAAGTCTTGCTGTTTGGAGAGCAGCCTACCGCCCTCCCTTCTCCTCCCTCCTCCTCCCCTCCAACCCCGGGTGCCTGGAGAGGGCTTTAAGAAATCTTGGGGGGGGGGAGGAACCCTCATCGCTCTTTGGCCTTCCGGATTTGATTTCATGACCCCGCCTCCCTCGCCCCACCTTCTGCCGACGTTCACCGAGGTTTAGGCCGGTCCAAAGGTGCCCGACGTGTTCTGGCTGGCAGTCCTCGCCCGAAAACTGTACTGTTAAAACTTAGTTGGGCTGGACGCTTGTATTTTTTCTATGGACAAATATGAAGTGCAATTTGTTGCTGAAAGTTTTGTTAGAAAACGTTGTGGCATTTGACAATGATAGACTTTCGGCCTTTTAGTTCAGTTAGTATGTTACAGATTCTGATGGGAAGAATTTATCTTTGCTTCCTGCCAGTGGTTAAATTTTGGGTTAAGTACGCGAACAAGTACTAAGTGTTCAATCCAAGAACATTTGAAAAAGATTACTTGAATAATAATCGTTAACGTGAGCTGATTAAGTGGCTTGTGATCTTTAAGGAGCTTTAAGGTGCTAGCCAGGCGGGGCGAAGAGGCCAAGACCTCGCCTCCGCTTCTGCTCTCGGGTAAAAATTAGGTCTCTGTACGTTCCTCCCGAACATTAGGATTACAGGCAAACAGCACCACCCTGGACTTAGATTTCTGCAAGAATATATTTGACTATGCTAGAAATGACCCGTTAGTCTCCTCATCCTGTTAAATTTCTGATAAAAATTGTATCGTATTACTTGTTTTCAAGTTATTACTTAGCTGCAAAGCATTTGCTCTTAGGATCACAGCCATATATATGAAATTTAGCCAATGAATACCTTTTCTGGGACAAAACTAACGTTTTGGCATTATTAGTTAAAGGATGCTGTTTAAAAAAATCTTTAGGCTTATTTTGTGTATGAGTGTTTTGCCTGCAGTATGTTATGTGCACCATGTGTATGCTTGGTTGCCATGTAAGTCAGAAGAGGGTGTCAGATCCCTTGAATCTAGAATGATTAAATTGTAGTGAATTGCCATGTAGGTGTTAGGAACCCAACCTGGGTCCTCTGTGAGAGCAGCAAGTGCTCTTAACTACTGAGTCATCTCTCCAGCCTCTAGGATACTAGGTTTATATTTCTTTTTAGATTTATGTTTTCATTAATATTTCTTTGGGAGAATTAATTACCTTACCTGTAAAGTTTATTTTTACTTATTAATTGGGAAGGTTTCACTTTGTAGCCCTGGCCTTGAACTCAGAGATCTGCCTGCCTCTACTTAACCTTCTGAATGCTGGTAAAGTTTATTGGAGTATATTCTTTTGGAATGATTGTTAGAATGTAAACTTTGGGCTTTATGCACGTGTGGCTCTAAACTTTACATTGTTTTAAATAAGCCTTAGGAGAAATCACAAAATTCCTGTCCCCTAATACTTGTGGGTCAAGAGCATACTGTTTTAGAAATGAATTTGTAAAAAGACAAAAACAAAAAGTTAAGTCAGACCTGATGTTTTATCACCTGGAATTCTAGCACTTGGGAGGCAGGAGGAATGTCATGAGCCTTTCTGAATGTAAACCAATATCTATCATATCTCATCATTTTCAATTTAAAACATCTAGCCCTAGAAACACTTCAACCCCTAAAAAACTAAGTTTAATTGTAAAACTAAACTATCTGGTCTTCAACCCCATCAGAGACTTGAGGGAATAAAATTAATTGCCTGAGTGTACAGGTGGAAATAGCTAGTTGTGGTGGCACACACCTTTAATTGCAGCACTTGGGAGGCAGAGGATGGTGGATCTCTGTGAGTTTGAAGCAGCCTGGTCTACAAAGTGAGTCCAGGGCAGCGAAAGCTACACAGAGAAACCTACACAGAGAAACCCTGTCTCCAGGGGGGAAAAAAAAAAAAACCAAAAAACCTAAAACAGCAGGGTGTGGTGGCACATTTTATCTCAGCACTAGGGAGGCAGAGACAGGCGGATCACTGTGAGTTCGACGCCAGCCTGGTCCACAAAGCTAGTCCAGGACAGCCAAGACTACACAGAGAAACTCTGTCTCAAAAAACCAAAAACCAACCAACCAACCAAACACACCAAAAAACCCCCAAAACATTGGAAATATCAGATATTTACATTAAGATTTACAAAAGTAGCAAAATTATAATTATAAAGTAGCAACAAAAACAATTTTATAGTTGGAGGTCACCACAACCAGAGGAACTGTATGAAAGGGTCCCAGATTTAGAAAGGCTTGAGAATCCTGCATCTATAGGTGCTTTTGTAAATGTGGGAATACATTTCTCTCCTACGTTAACTATTCATACAGTGAAAACCACTTAAAATGTCCATTGTACTTAAGACAATCTTCTGGTGTTAAATGAAGATATAAATACCTCAAGTTCTACAGTAGCTACTTCTTGGTTATTACAGCTGACTAGCCCTATTGTTTGTATAACCTTGAGCTAAATAATGTGCTGGTCCAAGCCAGTTCCTTAGGCTGATGAATTTCTATTCAGCACAGTTACACATGTTTTCTATCGAAGTAAAACATAGCGTTTATTACTAGCTTGCTTTTTAATTTGCTTTTATTGGCATTATTTTTGAAATTCCTGATCCTACACAAAAGGAACAGAAATGGTGAAATTTAAGATTTTGCTGTTATTTTATCACTCCTTCCCTCCTTCCTAACACATTGTTTTTTTCTTTTTTCTTTTTCTGGGGTTTTAAAAACAAATGCTAGAAATCAAGCCTTTTTACCTATATTTAGTAGCTAAGTGATGAAGATTTTTAAGAAAAATAATGTATATCACACAGAGCTTTTCTGAAGTTTAATTGGTAGGATAAGTGAAATATCTTAAATGTTAAAAGCGGAGTTTATTTCACATGGAGCTCCTGAAAGAAGCACTCCCACAAAAGGCTGCTCTCTCGGAGCTGGTAAAAGCCTAAGAGTGATAAGGAAAGGTGCCATTGAAATGCCTTTTCCTTCTTAATTTTAGCCATTTGCTTAGCTTAATGCCTACTATCTCTTACTTATCTTGTCTTTAGATAGTAGTAGAAGTAATAAAATTGGGTTTTAGTGTAAAGATGTCAGAGCAGTGCTTCTCAGCCTTCCTAATGCTGCTACCCTTTAATACAGTTCCTCCTGTTGTGGTGACCCCAATCATAAAATTATTGGCATTGCTGCTTCAAACTGTAATCGTGCTACTGTTATGAATTGTAATGCAAATATCTGTGTTTTCAGATGATCTTAGGTGACTCTAGTGAAAGGATCCCATAGGGACGCACAGGTTGAGAACTGTCACAGAGTGTAGTTCACAGCCTGACTCACACGAGGGAGTTGTGTTGATACTAGAACTTGGGGCCTGTAATAGGAAGAGTTCACTGTAGCATTTCAGACACTGGTTCCTAGACGTGTGCCAGGCCCTTCAGTTAGTAACTGGCAATTTTTTATTTACCTGTTGCTTTCCAGCTTACTGTACTTGTTTCTGTAGATAGACCTTAAAGACAAGGAAACAGAGTCTGGCATGGGGCAGTCACCCAACTCTTATTTCCGCTTTCCAACTTAGCAGGGCTCCTCCTTTCCTCTGGATATCAGTGAAGCTACACTTCCCATGCATTACCACCTGCTGATGCAGTGACTTTGCACATGACTTCTTTCCTGGGCTATATGCTTTGGCATTCTCAGTGAATTCCAATGTTTTAGTAGCTTTCCTGTCATTTCAGTGTATTTCTTATCTGTGGGAAGAGGGAAGCAGAGTTACTATGCAAGAGTTAGAATGATTCAGGTTTTGCCTATCACTCTTAACTTTTAAAAATTAGAATATATATTTTTATAAAAGTGAAAAAATAAAGCAAAATAATAACAGAATATCTTTTGTAAAATATTTCTATAGCTTTAATAGCATTTGCTCCCAAGGACAAAACTCAGTGCTTTAGTACAACTGACCTACATTCCCAGATCTGTGTGTGTGTGTGTGTGTGTGTGTGTGTGTGTGTTGTGTATCTGTAAGCCAGAGGATAGTGTTAAGTGTTTTCCTCTGTGGCTTTCCACCATATTTATTTATTTTGAATAAAATCTCTCATTGAACCTGGAGTTTTCTGATTCATCTAGACGAGCTAGCCAGTGGGTCCCTATTCCGGTGGGTTGCCTTTATTCCGAAAGCTCTGGGGCGTACAGGTATGTGCCTGGGGATCTGAACTCAGGTCTTGATCCTCGCAAAAACAGATACTTTATCCATCTCTTTAGTCCCCTTGGTTTTGGGGGCACAGGGGTGGGGATTTCAGCTTTCTTAGACTTCAGATCTCTGTGTAGCTGAGTGATGACCATGAACTCTTGTGCTTCCAAGTGCTAGGATTATAATTGTGGGCCACCATGTCTGGCTTGACACAGGTTCTTACTTTTCTGATGTGAACATCATGTACATATGCATATACATATATACACACACACACATACATATATATATAGTTAAAAACTTGAGTTGGCAAGGCATTATTAAAATAAGATTTTTATAGCAACATGGTCATTTAAAACAAAGATAACATGTATAAATACTTGTAGGAATTTAAATAATACATTGCATTCTAAACTTAGGTATATTTTCCCAAAATTAAATAAGATATTCTATACAATTTGCTCAAAAAGTAAATTGGAGAGAGTTAATAGAGCTTAACCCAGCCTCAAGTTCAGAGGTGTGACATCCAATTTAGATGGTGTTTCAGAGTGTGTGCCTCCCCCCTCTATTGTCTGGATAGACTTCCTTTACAAAAGTAGTTCTTTGAAGTGACATCCATGCCAGGGTAGTTTGCATCTTCCTGGATGGATGGCATGTTTCCATAGGAGAACTTACCCAGGCAGTGGTGTCTGCCATTATTGAAGACATGTCACAGCAGCAAGCATGTCTTCTTCTGCTTGGTTGGTTTCTCCCTCATTTCCTGAAGTAGGGTGTCTGTGTAGCCCAGGTTGGCCTTGAACTCTCCTCCTGCTTCAGCCGGCTTAATCTAGGATTCCAGTTTTGTGTCCCCATGCCTAGCTGAATTATGGCTTTTTTAAAAAAAATTAGTTTTTAGTGTTTTTTTCTTTTATTTTTTGGTTGGTTGGTTTTTTGTTTTGTTTTGTTTTTTGGTCTCACTGTGAAGCCATTGCTGCTCTCAAATTTGAGGCAATCCTGCTTTAGCTTCCAGAGTGCTGATACAGGCCTGCAGCACAAATGAGTAATGTCTACTGCTGTACTTTCTAAGTAGAAACTTCATTGTGAAGTAAATTAGATTAGTTTTGTGTGTGTGTGTGTGTGTGTGTGTGTGTGTGTGTGTGTGTATCTTGGTTTCTGTCATTGTTGCTAAGATCCTGTGTAATGACCTAAAAGCAAGCGCTATTGATGTTGACCAGCTGAGAAAGTTTACATGCTTAAAGCCCAGGAAGATTGGTGGAGCCTGGGATCAGAGTTAAATAACTGGCTTTCTATTTGGCTGCATAGAGAATTAAGGGTATTTAGAGAGACTGGGATAGAGGAATGTGCGTATGTTTGTACATGTGCACAGAATCATAATTGCTTTCTTTTAAAGGCCCTTAATGATTCTGATAGAAAACCAGGATTGAGAAAGGATGGTCCAGGGTATCATGATAAAGGGTGAGACTGTAAACAGAATGTTAGCTTCAGGTTCACTTACTGTAGTCAAACTCTAGAACCCGGGGAGAGGAAGGACGTGAGAAGGCCCTGAATAGGGAGGAACGTGGTGTTCAGGGTTTCTGTACACAAAGGAAGAGTTAACTCAACAGTAGCTAATAAAATACTGATATTTAACTGTCTTTCTTTTTTCCTTTTCCTTTTCCTTTTTTTATACACTTCTTTGTGCTAGAGAGAGGCCATCAGGTTTATACTGGCAGAGTCTACATTAAAATACCGCTGGTTCCTTTGCTTTTTGTTAAGACTAGAGGGCTTGGCTTTCCAGGGAGCACTACATTGCATTGAGTTGAGTTTTGTTTCAAGATGGATCTTATTATTTGGCTTATTAAACTCACTTGTAGGTTCCCGAGTCATAGTAGCTTTAATTTCTCAAGTTATATTTTTGTATTTGGTCACATCTTAAAGGAATATTTCTCATGTTTAAGGCATATAAATATTTAAAATTAGAATTGAAAGTTCTGTTTGGGTGTGTGCCATGCTGGGGATTGAACCTCGTGCGGGAGGAATAAGAGCTTGACTCACTGAGTTGTCCCCCATGCCAAAGGTTACATGAGTTTTGAAAGGAAACGTTTATTCTTACTTGACAGTGCCTAACTTGTGTGAATTACTCTTTTCAGATTCACAATGACATCCTTTCAAGAAGTCCCGTTACAGACTTCCAACTTTGCCCATGTCATCTTTCAAAATGTGGCTAAAAGTTACCTACCTAATGCACACTTGGAGTGTCATTACACCTTAACTCCGTATATCCATCCACATTCCAAAGATTGGGTTGGCATATTTAAGGTAAGAAAGCCTTCTGCATGTGTGCACACACGTCATGGTTTGTGTCTAGTCAGAGGACAGTTTGAGGGAGTTAGTTTGGCTGTATCCATTTACCATATGGGTTTTGGGCATTGAACTCTGGTCATCAGGTTTGGTGCCAGGCACCAACCTGAGTGTTTTCTTTAAATAGAGACTTGGATGTAGCTTATACCAGCCTTGTCCTAACAAACACTACATTAAGGTTCAGTTTTGTAAGTATCACCATGGGATAATACAACACAGTATAGTCACTTAAACACTGGGAACTTAATTCCACAGGTTTTCTTCTCTGTGATCAAAAGGTCCAACTTGGGTAAGGCATTGGTGAAACCTTTTAGAATCATTCCCTGTGTATCTGTGTTGTCTGTACTGGGCATTGACCCCAGGGCTCCGTGGGCAAGTGCTGTACAAGTGAGCTTCATTTTCAGCTCAGAATCACTTTCTAAAAAATATTCCAATTTTTCTCCCATTTCACACTTAAAGGGGGAAAAAATGACCAATTTTTTAGATTCCCAAATTGTATACAGTCTCTTCTAGTCATTTGTGATTTATTGTCATTTGTAGCCATGCATTGCCTCATGTGTCGCTTAAATACTGCTCATATTGTAATTGGACTATTTTTAGGTGAATGTTTTATTTTACTTGACAGAACAGTAACTTTTTGTTGGCAGGTTCATACAGTCACCAATCATTTTTTCATAATATTTACTTGAAAATTATGTCTCAGTGGCTCCTACTTTGGTATTCACTATGCTGGAGGTTTTCTGCATTTTTCTGGTTCTTCATAATATAGCACAGAGCAAACGTTACCATTTGATCAGTAAAAGTAATTCACGGCTAGTCAAACATAGATGCAGTTTCAAAAGGCTTGAAACAATATTTTTAGTTCTTTTCTGTTTACTGCATGGAATTATACTGCTCCAAATTAAAAGTGGATCCTGAATGGTTACATTATACAAGCTGTGAAGATATTTAAACCTGTGATGGGAGACAAAAGGGAAAGTCTACTGATTGCAAGGAACTCCTCACTTAAGCTTCACAGCCACAAGCACTTTAACCTTACGAACTGTAGGCGGTCCAGGAACTGCATATGTTCTTGCACTGGTCACCTCGAAGCTGAATTACTCCATGTTCTGCATGCTCAGTTACAGCACCATTGCTGGAAGATGGCTTCTCCTTACCATAATCGTCAGTGATCCGTTGGACAGTTGCCGTTTCTCTGTTGAATTCTTATATAGATATAATCCATGCCCGTAGAAAGCAGGTCATCACCCTGAAAGAGTGGAGGTTCTGGGTAGTGGCTGAATGTGTTGTAGTCTTTATGTATATTGTTGTAGAATCAGCTCATTTAGTTAATTTCACCAGGTTTTTATAATAGAGCATTTATGTTGTAGCTGAAGTCTTAACATTTTTTTTTTTTGAGCAGTCTTAATGCTAGTGTAGACTGACTTAGAACTCTGACCCAGATCACACTGTGTAGTCCAAGCTTGTCTTGAATTTGTGAACCTTCGCTTGTTACCCCAAATTTGGGGTGCTTTCTTGAGTGTGCAAACCCTGCCCACAGGCTCTGCCCACAAAATTCCAAGTCTCAGAGTTTAGGTTATAGTTTTGCCTTCATCCTTAGTTCAGCTCCAAAACTTAGGCTTCCATGAAGACCCCACAGTGGAGGCCTCTGCCAGTTTGAGGAGTCTTGTGCTGTTTCCACAAATAAGCCTGTTCTGCAGACGTAACCAAGTTAACTGCTGTGGAAAGTAGGTTTCAAACTGCTTGAATGCTTTGTTTCATGTTTTTGTTACTTCTCAAAACCTTTTGTTAAAAGCGATTTAATCCACCCATTATGAAGCTATGGTTATATTGTATGATAGAGGTTCTCCCTAGATTGTAATGTTTTTGTTTGTTTTTGTTTTTTCTCGCGACAGAGTTTCTCTGTGTAGTCTTGGCTGTCCTAGACTCACTTTGTAGACCAGGCTGGCCTTGAACTCCAGCAGTCCTCCTGCCTCTGCCTCCTGAGTGCTGGGGATTAAAGGTGTGTGCCACCAGGTGGCCCAGCTGATTGAAGTGTTTTTGGCTGAGAAAATTGCAGGTATTCTTACAGGAGATCCCTTGTATGATAGCTTAGTTTTCCCTCACACCTTAGACCTTGGACAGCTTGATAATAATTGGTGTCTCTTTGGGCTTATCCTAGTCAAGGTGCTCTGAGGTTATTTAAGCTGCCCTCAAACTCATTATAGCCCAGGCTACCTCACCCTCCCAAATTCTGGGACTCTTGACAGAGACCAACATGCTTATCTAGTTTGTATTTCTTTACTTTGTTCATTTCCTTTTCATACCTAGTAAGTTTCAGCTGCTACTTGAACAAATATGTTCTAGGTTCTGTTTCTTTCTAGAACTCCTCAGTGAATATATTCTTCTTGTATTCTCTTCCTCCTTTCCTCCTCTTCTCCCTCCTTTATTAGTGAGTCTTGTACTATTGCTCAGGCTAGTCTTGAATTTACAGCCATTTCTCAGCCTCATGAGTAATAGGGTTAAAGATGTGTACCACTATTTTGTTTATGTTGTTTTTACTGATAGGTTTCCTTATGCTCAACCCCCCCTTTCCCTACCCTTTTATATTCCTTTGACCCAGTTATTAATATTAACATTTTAAATTACATTTAGTTAATTTTATGTGTACTAGTGTCACTGTGTGTGTGTGTGTGTGTGTGTGTGTGTGTGTGTGTGTATGTGAGTATGTATGTGTATGTATGTTTGTCTGTCCAGGTCAGAGGACAATTTTTGGAGTCAGTTCTATTCTTCCATGTAGGTCTCAGTGATTGAACTAGGCCTCAGACTTGCTGTACAGTTGATGTCTGGCCAAGTTTGCAGGATATTTATTCTGCTTAAGTCAGTTGTGGAAACTGTGAAATTTCTATACTGTACTCTTCATCTGTAGATATGTGTGGCTCTTTCATGTTGTTGTTAGGCTTCATTATTTTGTGTAGTTGAGTCTCTGAGTGCATTGTCTAAAGTGATTATTTTGGATTGTTGGTCAGATAATTCATTGAGCTTCTTGAAGTTATTTTCTTTTAGTTTCATGATGTTTCTTTGTTTTGTTTTGTTTTTTGAGACATGGTTTCTCTGTGTAGCCTTGGCTGTCCTAGACTTGCTTTGTAGACCAGGCTGGCCTTGAACTCACAGCGATCTGCCTGCCTCTGACTCCCAAGTGCTGGGATTAAAGGCGTGTGTCACCATGGCCGGCCTTCATGATGTTTCTTAAGATAATTTCCTCCTTTGAATCGTCTATTCTTCAGAAGAATTTTCTCGTTTTGTGAATTCAGTAGTTTCCTCTTTGAGCCATTGTTTTGTACAAAGAAGATTTTCAGTATATACCCTGTCCAAAGGTTCTTGGGGTCCCCCTTAAATCTTTTACTGAGATGTATTATGTTGTAGATCTTTTGTGTAATTTCCCAACCTGAAGGCATTGCTTGTTTCAGGAGTTTGTATTCTTTCTCCCTCTTGTGTCTGTCTGTGGTACTGCATGTTCTCTGATAGAGCAGGCTGTTGAGCAGTCCCTTTTCCCCAGCACCGAGGCACCTAAAGTATTCTGGTTTTGTTGGTGGCAGACACCTGCACAGTCCATCATAAAGTCTCTGTTAGATACATGCCCTGTTCTTCCCTGACACTGCACTTCCAACCCCAGAAGAGTGAAGGTGCTGTTGGGATCTTTCTCTTGAGCCCGCTGAGTTGAGCCTACTTAGAAAAACAATTCCTCTTTTGTTTTTCTGTGGAGCTGTTCTTGAATTGTAGCTTGCCTGGAGTACTTGTTTTTGTAGTGGGCTTTTGGATTTCTCCCAAAGGATTTTCTGGATTACGAACTGTTAAATTGATGACTGTCTGGAGGTTGAGTGTGCCCTGTTTAGTCTTGATGTTACTTTCACTTTCAGTTAGTTGGTAAAAGATTCTTTCTCAAAAAAAAAAGATTCTTTCTCATGCATTATATTTTTCTCAGTGTAGACAAAAGAAGACTTTTCCTCCCCTTCTCTGTCTTTTATCAAGTATACTTCTCTTGGGAACTAAATACTCATAGTGCCAGTGTTTTGGTAGAGTTTCAGGAAGTGTGAAGAGTGTCTTTTGTCCTGTCAGGAAAGGAGCGAGAAGAACCAGTGTTTAAGAGCTTTGGGCTTTAAGCTCCACTTCTCCTTGCTCTCACTAATGGCACACAGCTTCAGTATCGTTTGGCCTATAAACTGAGTTTAGTCAAAGTCGTAGGACATGGGGCTGGTGAAGACAGCTCAAAAAGTAACACAAAGGCAGGCAGCCAGAGTTCAACACACACACACACACACACACACACACACACACACACACACACACA
>OU015744.1:146769238-146794352 GCA_907169655.1 Acomys percivali | reverse complement strand
CACACACACACACACACACACACACACACACACACACACACACACACGAATCTAGAAAAATCATTGAACATAGAATCTAAGGCTGTGGTGGTTGTATACTTTTAAGTAATGTTGCTAGCAGTGTACTTGCTTTAAATTTACCTGTAAATAGTATTTAACACAGTCTGTTTAGAAAACTCAGTTTGAGATCTGTAGTGTATATATTTAAGTTGAAAATATTACATTTTAATTTTCATTACTGTATATTGTATGTAAGGACATTTCTCATATGAATATTCAGTGTGCTTTGAACATGTTTCCTTGCATACCTCCAAGTTGAAAATATGTTAGAAGGTGAGATGTAAGTGATCTCTTAGAATGTAAACACTCCCCCCACCAAAGATACACAAAGAGCTTTCAGACAGAATTTGCCAAAGATGAGAGATTAGTGATTAAATTACAGGAGAGTGCCTACATAAAACAAAGCAAGAAGGACAGCCAGGGCTGTTACACATAGAAATCCTGTCTTGAAAACCTCCCCAAAATCCCCCAAAACAAAAACAAAAAACCCAAAAAACAAAACAAGAGCCCCCCCTTAAAAAAAACAATGAGACCCTAAATATGAGGTTTAAAACAATAAGTACACAGTGTGGGGGCTGGAAGGTGGCTTAATCAGTAAATTGCCATAAGGACCTCAATTTTGGATCCCTAGCACCCATGTTATAAAGCTCAGTCTACATGTCTGTCATCTTGACAGAGACAGAAGGATCTCTAGGCTGAAACTTATGAGCTCCAGGATCAATGAGAGACCCTGTCTCATTTAAAAAAAAAAAAGAAAGAAAAGGGTGGAGAGCATTGAGAAAGACACTCAAAAGACACTCAACATTGACCCCTGACATCTCCATACATAATCATGCTCCTGTACACACACAGATTCAGTGTATAGTGACATAATTATTTTAAATAAAGCAGAAGACTTTCATATTTGATCATGTGTGTTTTTAGATTTTTCTTGGGGTAATTAGCACGTTGCATTTGAAAATTTAGGAGAGACTTCAGTTTATGTAAATTGCTGCAGCTTTAGGTCATAATTTAATTATAATTGACACGCCTGATAACATTGTAAACATGAAATGCATATTTTAACTTTAGGATGTAATAAACATGTTGTATCTAGCTAATATTAAGGTATTTACTTATATTCTTTCTTAAATTTCTCTCTCTTAGGTTGGATGGAGTACTGCTCGGGATTACTACACATTTTTATGGTCTCCTATGCCTGAACATTATGTGGAAGGATCCACAGTCAACTGTGTACTAGCATTTCAAGGTACGAGCTGAAGCCGGAAGGAGCTGGTCAAGCTAGCAGCCTTTATTGTAGCTCTGTTTCAGGCATGTCTAAATGAGGCTTTGTTGAGTAAAAGATGAATGTAAATACCAAATTTAGGGCATATAATATTTTCATAGCTGCTCAGAAAGCTTTTCTTTTTTTTAAATGAAGCGAACTTGGAGTTTAAGAAAAGGGTTTGATGCAGATTTAACTGTGGTAAGCAGTAAGAAGGGAAGGGAGTCAAGAGGACAGAAATACGTATCCTTACACACAAGCTGAGGACTGAGTGCATGTCTAGGAAAAAAATATTGGTCAAGGATGAAGTTGAAATTGCCACTATACTCCTATGTATTTTCAAAAGACCCTTTCATTTATGCTAGTTTTTGATTTGTCACTTGAGAGGGACATAAACCATAGTGTGCCCTCGTTTCACGGGTATTGTCTTCCTCTTTCTGGCTCTTTTGGGATTAATTATTCATGGAACTGCATATCCTTGGCTTTAGCAAGTCCACTATAGTATTTACTCGCAGTACCTTAGGAAAAGAGGACTATGGTTTTATTTTATGCATTGGGAAATGCTACTGAGAGACTTTCATTGTGGGTCCTTAGGCCAATGTTTATCTCTAGATAATAGAGTAAAAAGTTTTATTGTGCTATAATTGCACTCTAGGGTAACTACAGATAATGAACATGTACTGTGTGTTTCAGAAGATAGAATAAAAATATTATCTTTTCTATTATAAGAAGACACTTACGGAAGAAAGGTTTTATTTGGGGCTTTCACTTTCAGAGAGAAAGCCCTTGACCATCATGGTGGATAGCAGGGCAGCAGACAGGCAGATGTGCCACTGCAGCAGTAGCTTGTAGAGACAAGCACAAGGCAGAGAGAGCTGACTAGGGATGACTGGGCCTTTAAAGTATGCCCTCAGTGGCATACCTCCTCCAACAAGGCCACATCTCCTAATCCTTTCCAAACGGCTCGGCTCTACCACATGAAGTCCAAACATGCAAATATAGGAGCCAAGGGGCCCTTACTCATTCATATCAACACACACACACACACACACACACACACACACACACACACACACACACGTTTCAATATACACTGATACACACACATATGCAGAGAAGGGGAGACAGAGAATAGGGGGAGAGGCTGGAGGGATGGCTTAGTGGTTAAGAACATTGGCTGCTCTTGCAGAGGCACAGGTTCTTTCCAGCACCCTTGTAACTCATAGTCACCTGTAGAACTCGAGACACAGTTATCTAATGCTTCCTTCTGACTCTCAGACATCACGAATCAAGGTTTGCACAGACATAAATACAGACAAAAACCGTACATATAGATAAAAAATGAATAAAAAAATAAAGGTTGAAGGCGCTGGGGCTTGGAGAGATGATGGTTCAGAGGTTAAGGACTCTGACTGCTCCTCAGAGGTCCTGAGTTCAATTCCCAGCAACTACGTGGTGGCTCAAAACCATCTATAATGTGATTTGATGCCCTCTTCTGGCCTGCAGGTGTACGTGTAAGCGTAGCATTGTATACATAATAATAAATCTTAAAAAAGGTAGAATTAGGTGTACGATAAAACTTTGGGATGTTTGAGAAGAAAGAGTATAGCTTGGATTGATAAATTTGTGAACAACAGGAAAGACTCAATATATATATCAGAATTACAGTATGGAAGATGGAAAGTACTGTTAAATAAATTAGCATTTTCTAATAGCAAGCTTAATCGTTTTTATTACCCACCTCTTAGGATATTACCTTCCAAATGATGATGGAGAATTTTATCAGTTCTGTTACGTCACCCATAAGGGTGAAATTCGTGGAGCAAGCACTCCTTTCCAGTTTCGAGCTGCTTCTCCCATTGAAGAGCTGCTTACTATGGAAGATGAAGGGAATTCTGATATGTTGGTAGTGACCACAAAAGCTGGCCTTCTGGAGGTGAGTTCCTACAGTGAGGCCTAGAGCTCACCTTGCCTGGCATTGTGAGAATTTTCAGGTTATGCCAAGAGGGGCTACTAGAACCAAATGTTTTAAAACTGAAATTGCAAGTGAATGTATGTGTAGAGGCCAGAAGTCAGTGTTGACTACTTCCTTAGTCACTTTCTCTTTTTTTTGTTTTTTGTTTTTGTGTGTGTGTGTTTCCGAGAGGGTTTTTCTGTGTATCCTTGGCTGTCCTGGATTCACTTTGTAGACTAGGCTGTCCTTGAATCAGTGATCCACTTGCCTCTGCCTCCCAAGTGCTGGGATTAAAGGTGTGCACCACTGCCTGGCTAGACATATGGATCTTTAAAAGCAGATATTTTATGCTTTTGATTTTTCTTTATTTACACTTAAGAGCTGAGACTAGAAAGAGAAAGGCGCAAGGTTGCCTGCCTTCTGATGCCAGACTGTCCTAAGGCAGTCTATCCGGGAATGAGAAGGAATGTGAATTCTTCTATCTTTCCTTCCTTTCTCCAGAAATTCCTTTCTTATCTTAAATAAGAAATGTAACTTTTATAGGGTGTCTGAAACATTTTGTAGTGACAGCTGCCTCTGATCAGGGTTTTTAGCCTGGTATTTGAATGTTAGTCAGAGATACTGAAATAAAACCCTGCTCTTAGGAATGCAGTTAGCATTGATGTGCGGGAGTTGTTTTTTTTTTTTTTTTTTTTAAATACTTGTCAGACCACCCTTACCTCAAGCCCTGCACATGATTGGCATTTTGCTACCAACATCTCTGGAGACTTTTCTCTAATTGGGGCACAGCTCAGGTTACTTGGACTTTTTTGTGTCTCCACAAATGCTGCACTATAAAAGAAAATTTTAATTGCTGTCTCTTGGGAATTTTTTTTTTAATGAGATAAAATGGCTTGGTTCTCTGAAGTCCTCTTAGAATTCTACATTCATTGATGTTTTTAATGATTTTTTGAACACTGTACATTAAAAGTGACTAATGAGAAATAGTCTTAAGAACTTGTGAGCCTGGATTGGAAAATAGATTAAATAAATAAAAAGACATTTTAGGCACAGTAAGGGATGTTTGACCAAAGGCTATGTATTGAATGGTAAGAATTACTCTAAGAATGGTTGTAAGGAGACTACACTTACTAGAGGTGGTCGCTCTGAGGCAGTTAGGGGTAGAGTGTCCATAATTTTATTTTTAATGCTTTAGTAAAATAAAACATAAACTGATAAATATTATACAAGCCAAATGTGGTGACACACATCTGTAACCTCAGCATTTGGGAAGCAAAAGCAAGAGGCAGAATATCAGGCCAGCCTGGGCTATGATACACAGCCCTGTTCTGTTCCCCTTTCCCAAAACAATAAAATGGGAAGTTAGCAGAACTCTGTAGCCAGTGTTAGTTCAAACTTCTAGGGTCTGGCTCTGAGCAGTTTATTTCAGGCATATTTAAGTACAGTACAATTTTGGAAAGAAGCTTCCTGGTAACAAATTTGCTCAATCCTATGTGCGCACTAAAGTTTAAGGTATGACTACAATGAAACTCACAAAATATATGTCACTCTTCTGTAAAGATGGATTCTATAGCTTAAGGGCCTAGGGGAGGTCTTCTGTAGTTCAGCCATACAGATAGCCTTGAGGTCACCAAGCTCTAAAGTACATGTGGCATCTTCACTAAGGATGGGCTCTATTGACTGAGAAGCAGTGTTCAAGATAAAGACATTAGGAGGGAGAGTCTAGGAGGAACATAATAGTATGGGGGATTCAAGTGTGGCCTGACCCTACAGATAGCACAGGTCACCAAATGATTAGCTACATCCACTCTTGACCTTCTGGGCAGAAAACAGGTATACATCCTTCCATTGAAGAGACAGCCCTGTGTGTGTAATGTTCCTGGACTTATCTATGAGCTTAAGGACCTTGTGCCTGCTATATAATTGGCTCTAGGTTTGTATATGTATGTCACATACACATTTTGAATTTTTCTAACAAAGATAATAGACTGAATGATAAGCACTAGGTAAAATGTAAAATTTTATGAATTCACTTTTTTAAAGTAGGAAACTAATATTGTAATATTTAATGATAAATATCAATTTGGGTTTTTTTTAAACAGCTGAAAATTGAGAAGACCCTGAAAGAAAAAGAAGAATTGTCAAAGTTGATAGCTGTTCTTGAAAAAGAAACAGCACAGCTGAGAGAACAAGTTGGAAGAATGGAGAGAGAACTGAGTCACGAGAAAGGGCGATGTGAGCAGCTGCAGGCGGAGCAAAAGGTTTGTAGCAGCTTTTCAAAAGCAGCTGGGTTGACTGAAAATGAGGTCCTGAGGAAAGTAGTGTGTATGTGGGCTGGTGCACGTGCACACGTTATAATGACCAACTCAGTCGCTAGTGCAGTGCTTCTCATTTCCTTCCCGCCTCCTTCCTTCTTCCATCGTGCTTTTTGAGACAGGGTGCAGCTTCTGCAAACAGGCTGACCTCAGGCTTGCTTATCTTCTTGCCTCAGCCATCTGAGTGTTTCCATTGCAGGTATGTGCTGTTGTACTTAGTTTTTGGAAAATGAAACACCTTGACTTACCAGGCATTTGGTGTGTACTTTTCCATAGCAGTCTTTTCCCATTTGTGGGTTTTTGAGACAAGGTTTCTCTGTTATCTTGGCTATCCTGGATTGGTTTTGTAGACCAGGCTTGCCTCTGCCTCCTGAGTGCAGGGATTAAAAGCATGTGCCACCACGCCTGCCTATTTTCGGTTTTTTTGAGACAGGGTTTCTCTGTATAGCTGTAACTGTCCTGGACTCACTTTGTAGACCAGGCTGGTCTGGAATTCAGAACTCAGAGACCTCCCTGCCTCTACCTCCCCAGTGCTGGGTTAAAGGTGTGTGCCATCACCGTTGAGCTTGACTCAAAACTTTATCAGTTAGCTCGGAGAAAAACTTAGAGGGAGCTTGATCAAGCTCTCATACCTGTCATAATTGATGTGATGGAAGGTATTTTTTTATGTATGTTGTACCAGCTCTGAATATTTGCTTTAGTCTTTGAATGAATCTCACTGAGAACATTAGGAGCAGTGGTTTATTTAGATAAAGACATGTTTTGTAGTGCTTAATGGCACTTAGTGATACACTGTAATGAGATCCCCATTAGTACTGATGTAACAGTAAAAGTAAGATGTCAAGAAACAAAATAGAATTAATTTAATTTTTCTGTTAATTTTTGTTTCCTTTCTTCTCATTGAGAAGTTAGTGAAATAAGGGGTGCATGAAAAGCAGGGGTTGGAAATACATGTTAAAATTGTTATGTTAATAGTTCAGGCTGGACATGGTGGTGCACACCGTGATCTCAGCACAAAAGAAGCTGAGGTATAGTATCAAGGTCAAGTTCAAGGTCAGCTTTAGCTACGACATTGTTTCAGAACAAACCAAGCCAACCAAACAAAAAATTTGGGAGCTGGAGAAATGGCTTCGTGCTTAAATGCATTTGTTCTTAATCATGAGGATCAGAACCCACGTAAGCTGGGCGTAACTGCAAAAGCCTGTAACCCTAATTTCAAGCCAGGAAGAGAGAGGAGGATCACTGTGGCCTTCTGGCCTCCAGTCTGATCAGGAAAACTCCTCGAACTCCAGGTAGGGACGCTGCTTCAAAATAAGTGGAGAGCGGTAGGGGAAGACATGATGCCTTTTTCTGGCCTTCCTTCCCAGAACACAGGCTTGCGTGTCCTGCACAGATGTGTGTGCACAGTTCACATGGATACATTATATACTCACAAAAATACAAAATGAAATAAAAAATAAAAACAAGGTTGAGTTTGTGAAAGTTTTAACTGTTAGAATTTCAGCTTTATTTTACAGTCTTTGTTTATACAATTTGGCGGAATAAATGTGGGATTGAAGTGATAAGAATTCAAAGCCAGCTATAGTGGTATGTGCCTGTAGTCCCAGCACCCAAAAGATATGAAACCCTTTTAAGACCTGGCTGTGGTGGTGCACACCTTTAATCCCAGCACTCAGGTGGTAGGTCTCTGGAGTTGCAGGCCAGCCTTGTCTACAGAGTGGATTCCAGAACACCAATGGCTACACAGAAGAACCTGTCTTGAGAAGCCAAATCAAACAACAAAACATTTATTTTTATTAAGACAAGGGGTCTCTTCATAGTTCTGGTTGTCCTGGAATTTACTATATAGACCAGTCTGGCTTGAACTCACAGAGATCTACCTGCCCCTGCCTCCTGAGCACTGGGATTAACAGTATATGCCATTACACTAGTCTATCCTTTTTAAAGGATAGGGTTCTGAAGTATACACAGTTTTGTTTTCTGAAAAATTCTTTCATTGTTTCAAAGGGCCTCCTTGAAGTATCACAAGGTTTGAGAGCAGAAAATGAGGAGTTTATGAAGAGATTCAGTGATGCTGCATCTAAAGCTCAGCAACTTGAAGAAGACATTGTGTCAGTGACGCATAAAGCAATTGAAAAGGAAACTGAGTTAGACAGGTATCTCTGCTTTAAAGACATGACTTTAGTTAATAACTTTTTAAAAATGGCTTTTAGTAATGCTTTTTCATCCTAACAGTTTGAAGGATAAACTCAGGAAGGCACAGCATGAAAGAGAACAGCTTGAATGTCAGCTGAAGACGGAAAAGGACGAGAAGGAGCTTTATAAGGTAAAGAACAGTCCTGTTCCTGTTCCTTTCTTACCCCAATTGGCTTTTGGTTGGGGATTTGAGAGCAGTTCAGCTGAGCTCCTGGTCACTTGTCTCATCACAGTCAGGAGGATGACTGGGACTTAGCCACAGGCTTGCATGGAGGCTTGGAGAATGTACTTCCATGGTTGATAATGCCTTTTTTTAAATTTCTTTTTTCTTTTTTGGAGACAGTGTTTCTCTGTGTCGCCCTGGCTGTCCTGGAGCTCACTCTCTAGTCTAGGCTGGCCTCTAACTCAGAGATCTGCCTTCCTCAGCCTCCCGAGTGCTAGGCTTTAAGGTATGTGCCACCACCGCCTGGCTGATGATGCTTTTATAGGGAGGGTCTCATAGTTTCTGTAAGGAGGTTCTTCATCTATTTCTAGAAGGTCTCTTGAGTGTCTCGTAATTTTGGTAGTTCTCTTCAGAGTAAGCAGTCGCAGATGGGAGTAAACAAGAGGAAGTCACAACCACAGTGCATACTGACCCTAAAAGCTAGTGTTAGGAAGCTTGTTGCTTTAGTAGTGGTACTGTTTAATAAATCAGAGTTTTATGATAACATCAAAGTTGTTTATCAGAATTGATATAAACTATTTTCATCAAGAGTATGCATTTCTTTTTTGTTTTTTGAGAAAGGGTTTCTCTGTGTAGCTTTGGCTGTCCTAAACTTGCACTGTAGACCAGGCTGGCCTCAAACTTACAGGGATCCACCTGCCTTTGCTTCCCAAGTGCTGGGATTAAAGGAGTGCGCCACCACTGCCCGGCATTTCTTTAGTGATGATAATATTAAAAAATTTTTACATTTATTTAATGTGTGTATACATGTGTGTACATGCTTGTGTGTCTGTGAGTGTGGGCATTCAGAAGCCATGGAGTGTGGAGGTCAGTGGACAACTTTGAGGAATCACCTCTCTGCTATGTGGGATCTGGGGATTGAGTGTAGTTGTCAGGCTTGGCCACAGGTGCCTTAGCCTCTTTGCCAGCCCCCTGATCATATTTCATATTGACATTTGAAATACTGTCATTTTGTAATGTTATAAAATATCTCCACTGCTCTTGAAAAATTTCTGTCCTATAAAAGCATTCCTGCAGTATGGACTAAATTAGCTTAACTGGGTGAAAACTGAGATTACTTTTCAAGTATCTAAGAAACATTTCCTATAGAAAGTTCTAAATGAAGGTTGGAGAGGTAGCTCAGAGGTTAAGAGCACTGCCTGCTCTTCCAAAGGTCCTGAGTTCATTTCCCAGCAACCACATGGTGGCTCTCAACCATCTATAATGAGATTTGATGCCCTCTTCTGGCATGCAGGTGCACATGCAGACAGAGCACTGTATACATAAATAGATCTTAAAAAATAATGAGTTGGCTGGGAAGATGGGTGAGTAAGGCACTGGCACTTAACATGTGAGAACCTGAATTCACATCCTAAGAGTCCATATAAAGCCGGACACGATGGCATGTGTCTGTAATCCCATTGTACTCTTAACGAGGTGGAAGGTGGAGATAAGAGAGTCGGTGGAGGCATGTGGCCGGCCAGCTTGATGCATGCAGTGGCAGACGAGACCTTATCGAGAGAAGGTGGAAGATGACCAACATCTGAGGATGTCCTCTGACCTTCACACTGCACTGTAGCATGTGTGTTCTGTGATACCCTATGTATACACTCATGAATACACAAGGTTTTTTTGTTTGTTTTGTTTTTAAGTTTGAGGTGAACATTCTAAGTTGTCAGCCTCAAATCCCTTTTATGAGCTGATAGTTACGGACATTAGGTAGTGTTTTAGAAATGATGCTGCAAAGCTTTAGGCTGCTGACAGCTCCAGAGGGCCAGAGATGCATTACATCCCTAGGAATAGGAATTAGTCCTTTAAGAGTAAAGTGCAAAAAAGCTATTCATTTCTTAGTACATAAAAGGTTGTGTATACATGTACATGTGAATTGATGTGAATGTATGATGTGGCAGGGGGAGGGGCCCTTGGAGGTCTGTCACAGTCACCTATTGAAGTCAGAGGGCAACTTGAGGCACATGGAAAATAGACAATATAGTACTTCTTAAAGCATCTTTTTTGTTTTTGTTTTTGTTTTTTTAAAAGATTCTGTTTCTTTTATGTGTATCAGTGCTTTCTTCTGCATGCCAGAAGAGGGCATCAGATTACAGGGTAGAAGGTTGTGAGCCACCATGTGGTTGCTGGGAATTGAACTCAGGACCTATGGGAGAGCAGATAGTGCTCTTAACCACTGAGTCATATTTCCAGCCCCAATATAGTACTTCTTACAAGGAAAAAATGGAATTGGGCTGGAGATGGCCCAGTGGCTTAAGGGCCATCTTACTGAGGACTGGGGTTCCTAGCACTCACATTAGGTGGTTTACAACTACCTCTGGCCTTGGTGGGCACCGAACATTTGAATGCACATACCCACAGACTTACAAATAAATGCATCATTAAAAGAAAGACAATTTTTTTTTGAGTATAATTGTTTGAGATGTTTTGAGTGTAGCCTTTCTAGTTTTCAGAATTTTCCTTTTTCTTTTCCTTCTTTCTCTCTTTCTGTCTGTTTATTTGTTTGTTTCTTTAAATTATTCACTTTAATCTGGTTATAGCCTCCTCCCTCCCCTCCTCCCGATCCTAGGATCCCTTCCTGTTTCCCCTCTCCCTCCCTTCCCCTACTTCTCAGAGAAGGGGAGCATATCACACCCCAGCGTATTAAGTTGCGTATTAAGTTGCATCGGGCAAGGGCATCCTCTTTCCCTGTGGCCTGGTGAGGTAGCCCCGCCAAGGGAGAGTGATGGAAAAGCAGGCAGCAGAGTCGATGTCAGAGTCAGCCACCCTTCCCCTTACTAGGGGACCCATATGAGGACTGAGCTGCTCATCAGTTACATCTGTGTAGGGGTTTTAGGTCCAGTCCATGCAAAGTCCTTGATTGGAGCTTCAGTCTCCACAGGCCCTCTTGGACCCTGGTTAATTGACTTGTTTTCAGAAATTTTCACTCTTAATTTCTAAATATGCCACTAGCATGACATTTCTCTCTCCAATACACCCAAATGTACCTACATTTTAAAATAGAAAATAAGTGGTTAAATTGATGGAAAAGTCTTTAGAGATCAGGTGATATAGTTAGACATTAGAATGAATTGCTCAGGGAAATAAAAACCTTCCAAAGTCTCCTGACACCCAGTCCCTCCTTTGGCACTTTTGGATCAGAAAGAAATAATGGTGTTTTAAAAAATTTATTTTTTAATTTTATGTTCATTGCTAACTGCATGTATATTTGTGCAAGGGTGGCAGAAGCCCTGGAACGGGGGTTACAGACACTTGTGAACTGCCATGTGGGCCTGAGAATTGAACCTGGGAGCTCTGGGAGAGCAGCCAGTGCTCTTAACCACTGAACCTTCTCTCCAGCCCTCAAAATAGTGGTGTTTTAAACTTTGGCAAACTTGGCTTATGATCCTAGCAAGACTATTGCTGATTTCAAACACTACTGTTACAGGTCCATTTGAAGAATACAGAAATAGAAAATACCAAGCTTGTGTCAGAGATACAGACTCTAAAGAATTTAGATGGAAACAAAGAAAGCATGATTACTCATCTCAAAGAAGAGATTGGCAAACTGCAGATGTGTTTGACTGAAAAGGAAAACTTGCATAGGGCTCTCCTGCTTACAACCTCAAATAAAGTAAGTGCTTTAGAAAATGTGTTTTTGAAGATGCTGAAGTTCTTTAGTATGATTGTTAATACTCTTGTTTTAAATTTTCCCAGCTATTTCTCCTTAAAAAAAAAAATCCTTTTTATATTGAGTTATTTTATTTGTGTTTATGTGTCTATGGGTGGTGCATGTGAGCACCTGCAGAGGCCAGAGAAACAGTTGGATCCTCTGAATCTGGGGCTACAGTGTTGTCTGGAAGAATGACAACACTCTTAACCATGGAGCCATTTCTAGTTTCTTAACCATTTCTTTTGAAAAAGTTTAAAATCACAACGAAAACTCCTCCTGCCTCCAGCTCCTAAGTGCTGGGATTATAGGCACCCACCACCCAGCTGGGCTCTTGAATTATGTAGCATGCTCAATCTGTTCTAGCATTGTAGAGAGCTCATCTTTATCTTCTCCAGTGCCTACAGTATTGCATGGATGCATTTATTGTATTTTATTGCTTAGGTTTTTTTTTTGTTTGTTTGTTTGTTTTTTGAGGCATGGCTTCTCTGTGTAGCCTGTCCTGGACTTGCTTTTGTAGACCAGGCTGGCTTTGAACTCACAGTGATCCATCTGCCTCTGCCTCCGGAGTCCTGGAATTAAAGGTGTGCGCCACCATGCCCAGCTATTGCTTAGCTTTTATGGATGAACGTTAAGTTGTTTCACAGTGTTGTTGTGAATTATACTGGAGAAATAGTTAATGCAATTTGAAAAATGTTAGAAGTCCATGACATTTACAATTCCTGATTAAGTCTACAGTTGCTTTTTTAATCTAAAACATTGCAAATGTGAAAAGAATATTTGATTATATTTGATTTAATAAGATGCTAAAGTATCTTTCAGCAACTTTTTAGCATTTAAGCAGGACTTCAGTGAAAAGCATAGTATTTAAGTACTGAAGAAAGTGATTACTAATTGCTAAATGTTTTAGTAGATTGTAATTCAGTATGAATTTATGGTTATAAAAGAATTTAAATAATGATGAGGATACAAACTAAAAGGTAGCATCTTTTTTTGCTGTATATTGTAGGATTTTAATTTAAAGAGTTATATGAATTGTACATGTATATTTACATCTTAACTCAAATGAGACTGTGTATGTGTGTGTGTATAGTTCCCCAGAACTTTTTCTTGTTCTTTTGACACAGGTTCTCATCATGTAACCCTATATGTAGGTCGGGCTGGCCTCAAACTCACGAGATATGCTTGCTTCTGCCTTCTGAATGCTGGGGTTAAAGATACTCAGCTCCATTCCCAGCCCTAAGTGATGTTGCTATGACTACTTGTATGGATACTATGAGTACTTGTAGCTCCTTTCCATCCTGATTCTTTCCTGTCTCCCAGCATCTATGTAGACAGTACTTCTCCTGAGTGGTTCACTGTTTTCAGCTTTTCTGAAATGCTGCATCCCATATTCTTGTATAGCTAAAGTGAAGAATAAATTCCCCAAATGCAGTTGGTAGCTTAAAGGGCACTTAACTTTTGGTTTGTTATTTTCAAAAGACACTGTGTTGACTGTTTCTTTCAGTGATGGGACTAATATATGCTACCTTTTATAGTGGTTTCATAGCTTTCATTAGGTGGAGGTATGGAATGGCATAATTTATTTAGTTCAAAATAATTTCATTTTAGGCACTTTAAGTCTTCAAGATTTTCTTGTTTTTTTTAAAAAAAATATTGAGTTCTGAAAGACAACCCCTTGTGTACATCACTTATAATTTTCTTGAATGCTTTTTGAAGATGAAATTGCTAGATCAATACCCGAGAGAAATTTAGAGTTTGTTAAGTCTTGCAAGTTGGCTGAGAGGCTCTAAATAGGAGTCATGCAATTGTTGAATGTATCTGTTTCTCTAAACTTGTCTATTTTATCTAGGTTAGTTGAAAGAAAGCAGTTTGAACTTCATTGATTTGAAACTTTTGTACATAGTAACTTTCTCTGTTTGAAAAAAATAAATTAATCTTGCTGTGCGTGGTCGGGGTACATACTTTTAATTCCAGTACTCAGGAGACAGAGGAAGGTGGATCTCTATGAGTTCAGATCTACATACTGAGTTCCAGGACAGCCAGGGCTATGTAGAGCAAACCTGTCTCAAAATAGACAAACAAACAAAAAATAAAATCGTCATGTGTTTGGCCCTTTGGGGTGTATATATACCTTCTTGTTATCGGTTGAAAAGATGTATCGGAATAGTATTAAATTTTACTTAAATATATTAAAAGAAATTTTCCTTTAATAATTTTTTCTTGACATAGAAGCTGATGTGTAATTACAACTGTTAGAATTCAAGATATGGCTCAGATGGTAGAGCGCTTGTGTAACATGCAGAGTGCCCTTTGTTCAGCTAACCAGTCCTGCATGAATGAGGCATGGTGGTATACACCTGTAAACCCTGTGCTTAGGCGGTAGAGGCAGGAGGATCAGAAGTTTAAGATCATCCTCTGCTACATTTGAACCCTGTGATAACCTGGACTATATGAAATCTTGTTCAAAAACCAAAAAAGGATAACTAGTATGGTTAGGCTTAGGAAGATTTTGTACACACCAGCATTATGGGTTCATTTTCTTGTTTTCCTGTGCATCTAAAAATATCAACATTGAACTCAGTTTTGTCTTATTTTACATCATTTTAAGCAGACTAAAAAACAGGACTGTTAGATTCACTATACTTTCCTTAAAATGTTGTATGTCTCTTCTGTGTTTTCATAATGCTATGGTGGTAGCTAAATATTTTATTAACCTTCTTTTATGTTTGAAAAAAGGAAACATCTTTTTTTTTTATTTGCTTTTTTTGTTTTTGTATTTTCGAGACAGGATTTGTCTGTGTAGCCTTGGCTGTCCTGGACTCACTTTGTAGACCAGGCTGTCCTCGAACTCACAGTGATCCTCCTGCCTCTGCTTCCCGAGTGCTGAGTTTAAAGGTGTGCACCACCACGCCTGGCAAGGAAACATCTTTTAATTGATGTTTTTTGGTGTTAAAAAGAAGTCTTTGAAGGTATTTTGATTCTAGTGAAAAAGGAGAGTACTGGCTTCAGATACAGGGATTAAAAGAGTGGGGTGTGGGGAGCTCCTAGTCATTTGGCCTTAGTAGCTTTCATTTGTGTGTTAGTTCAGTCAGAACTTTAATCACTGGGTGTGTTAATAACTTCCTGTCATATATAAAGAGGTCTCAGTGTACACAAGGTAAGTCTGTTACATAAGAATTGTAAAACAAAACCTAAGTCATGTCTGGAAAAGCATTATTTAACTTAAAGTTCTGGAACTGTTAACTTTTTAAGTTTTGATGTTTTAATTGCAACTGTATACTATCTGCCCTCCTTCAGGAAGATACATTATTTTTAAAAGAGCAGCTTCGTAAAGCAGAGGAACAAGTCCAGGCAACTCGGCAAGAAGCTGTCTTTCTGGCTAAAGAACTCAGCGATGCTGTGAATGTGCGAGATAAAACAATGGCAGATCTCCACACTGCACGCTTAGAAAATGAGAGAGTGAAAAAGCAGCTAGCTGACGCACTGGCAGAACTTCAGTTAAATGCTGTGAAAAAAGATCAGGTAAAGCAAGTTAATTTTGTGTCTGTTGATCCCCCAAACAGCATACGCTCCATAAAAGGGGAATTGAAAAGAAAATGTCTATAAGTGTGCTCTTACTGTCAGTAAAAGTGGCTCTAGTACACATTTTTGATGTCAGATGGTGATTGTTTCATGTAGAATTTTTATTTACTACTTAGAATGGTAATAGGTTAAGGAGTTAGATAAGAGTTACATAATTGGTGGGTGGTTTTTCCTCAGCTTTTAAGTAAACCTTAGCATATAAAGCCCAAACTCTATAACAAATATAAATTAAAAGCTAGGAAAAATAGTCAGGGAAATGGAGTTAGTATTTATTATTACATTCATTAATAGATGAACTGTCAGGGTTTTTCCTTAGTGGAAATGTTTTTTTCTAAGGAAAAGACTGATACACTGGAACATGAACTGAGAAGAGAGGTTGAAGATCTGAAACTTCGGCTTCAGATGGCTGCAGATCATTACAAAGAAAAATTTAAGGAATGCCAGAGGCTCCAAAAACAAATAAACAAGCTTTCAGACCAGTCAGTAAGTGTCAATGAATTCCTGTGAATGGAAAATTTCCTTTGTCAGATTTTTGTTGGCAAATAAAACGTATAATGTTGTAAATATTAACCTTCTGAATATAAGTTATCACTTTTTTCTAAACAGAAACCATTTTTTCTATTATATTTATTTATGTAGGCATATGTGCATGTTGTGAGTGGTAGGTCACCCTAGGTAGGTTAGGGGTTGAAAGGTCAGAAGAAACTTGCCAGAATTGGTTATTCCCTGGTTATACCCTCTGGGTCTCAGGACATATCTAGTTTGATTACAAGTGCTTTTACATGCTGAGCCATCCTGCTGGCCTGAGCTGATCACCACCACCACCACCACCACCACTACTACTACTACTTATTTTTCTTCCTCCTCCTCTTCCTCCTTCTTGATAGGATTTCTCTGTGTAGCCTTGGCTGTCTTGGACTCGCTTTGTACACCAGGCTGGCCCCGAACTCACAGCAGTTTGCCTGTCTCTGCCTACTGAGTGATTGGATTACAGGCCTGCACCACTGTGCCCAGCAAGTTCATCACTTCTTGATTTCAAATCATTGGCCTAGTAGCGTAGTGGCAGTTTTCTTTCCTTTTAAACCTGAGATTTGTATTTATTGAGATCCAATAAGGGAAGCTATCTCAGCAGCAGGACCAAAGAGGAGAAAGCACTCTTGTCTTTAGGCCCTTGATAAGTAGTGTCTTTGTCGGTTAAACTTGGTGTGTCGTAATAACACACTGGTTCTCGTCTCCCTTGTCCCTTCCAACCTGTCATACCACATTGGGAAGAGGTAAAATGTGTTAGCTTATTGTTTTATACTTCATGTAGGAGTAGGTAGGCAGATTCATAATAAAACATATTTCATTTGGATGAGTTTATGTATTGATGTAAAGCCCCAAATTGTACTGAGATATAAGACTTGTTACGTGAGGGAATCTTGGAAGTGAAGTATAAAAGAAAACATTCAAAATGTGGGATTGAGTGGTACCACAGTTATAATATATAGACTTGTGTTTGTGTTAGGTTCTCAGGAACAAATAGAAGCAAGGAATGCATGTGCGATAGAAAAGTAGAAAGGGTTTTGTGAAAAAAAGATTGTGGTTCACTTGGTGATTTTTGTTTTGTTTCTGGGTTTTTGTTTGTTTGTTTTAAAAGATTTATATATTATGTATACAGTGCTCTGCCTGCTTGTACTCCTGCAGGCCAGCAGGGGGCATCAGATCACGTTATAGATGGTTGTGAGCCATCATGTGGTTGCTGGGAATTAAACTCAGGACCTCTGGAAGAACAGTCAGTGCTCTTAACCGCTGAGCCATCTCTCCAATCCCACTTGATTTTTGTTTGTAGACTTTTGAGCACACTATTTTTGTTTGTTTGTTTGGATTTTTTGGTCTCTTTTTTCCTTTTGGTTATTTTCGAGACAGGGTTTCTCTGTGTATAGCCTTGGCTGTCCTGGACTCTTTGTAGACCAGGCTGGCCTTGAACTCACATGGATCCGCCTGCTTCTGCCTCCTGAGTGCTGGGATTAAAGGCATGTGCCACCATGCCCGGTAGATTTTTAGTTTTTCTAGGCAAGGTTTCTCTGAGTAGCCTTAGCTGTTCTGGACCAGGCTAGCCTCAAACTCAAGGAGATCCATTCACTTGCCTCTGCCTCCCAGAGTGCTGGGATTACAGATGTGTGCCATTATGCCCGTCTGAACATACTATTTTTTAAAAAAAATTATAATTAGATTTATTCATTTTATTTTATGTGTATTTTGCCTACATGTAGGTGTGTACCACATGTGGGTTTGGTGCTTGTGGAGTCAGAGCATTGGATCCCCTAGAATTAGAGTTGCAGATGGTTCTAAATCACCATGTGGGTGCTAGGAATCAAACGTAGGTGCAGCTGCTCTTATCTGCAGAGCCATTGCTCCAGACCCACTGAGCACATCTTGACTTGTGAGATTGGGAGATGTCTGTGAATTTAATTCTGGTGATTTCACAAGAAAAAGCAGAGCTACTTTTTTTGGCAACATTTCCATCAGGAAAATGATGTAGCTTTATTCCTTTTAGGCTTCAGAGTGAGTAGTTTTGTAGACGTTTTACTATTTACATGCTTAGTAAAGGAGACCAGTATGACTCACAATAATGTATTAACATTTGGGATAGGCCAATACTAATAGTGTCTTCATAAAGAGGATCGGGAATCAGCAGAAAGTGAATGATGCTTCAATGAACACAGACCTGGCTGCTTCCCCTTCTGCTGTGGATATAAAGCCCGCAGTGTCTTCTGCAGGTAAAAATCTACTTCCTTGAAAACTCTGTACTGATTTGATACTGTCTGCTTCAATCTGTGAGAATTTTAGCCTGTTCCTATAAATTCTTGTCAATGAGAGAATTGAGATGCAAAAGAGGAAAATGAAGATACTAACATGAGATAATTATGTATTTGGTGACAGTGCAAAGTCAATGTAAACCAATAATTAACCTAGGAGAATATTTACATGTTAAACATTGAATTGGTAGCTGGGCATTGCGGCGCACGCCTGTAATCCTACCACTCAGGAGGCAGAGGCACGCGGATCGCTGTGAGTTCAAGGCCAGCCTGGTCTACAAAGTGAGACCAGGACAGCCAGGGCTAACACTGAGAGATCCTGTCTTGGAAAAAAAAAAAAAAAAAAGGGAAAAAAATTGAATTGGTATCTGGACATTGTGGTGCACACCTTTAATCTCAGCACTTGGGAAGTAGAGGTAGGTGGATCCATGTGAGTTCAAGGCCAGCCTGGTCTACAAAAGAGTCCAGGACAGCCAGGGCTACACAGAGAAACCCTGTCTCAAAGGGGGGGGGGGTTGAATTGGTGTCAGAAGTACTAATTTGAACCATACAGAACAGTGAAATGGAAGACTTACTTACACTCATAATTATGTTACAAATTGATTATAAATACAGAGAAGGTTCTTAGAGCAGAGTAACAAAGGGCAAATGTGGAAAAAGTGAAGGAGTTGAAAAATAATAGGTTTTGGAGCTAGGCGTGGTGGCTTGCACGCCTTTAATCCCAGCACTCCAGAGGCTCCAGACTCGATAACTGCGAGTTTGAGGCCAGCCTGGTCTTCAAAGTGAGTCCAGGACAACCAAGGCTACACAGGGAAACTCTGTCTCCAAAAACAAACAAACAAACAAAACAAAAAACAAAAGAAAAAAAAAAAAGAAAAATCCAGAGTTTGTAACTGGAAGTTTATCTTGCACATTGAATAGTTAGACTTTAGTTTGATAATAAGGAAAATAAGTGGCAGCCAACATATATTTCCATTTTTAGTGTGGGGGGTAACCGATGATTTAGTTTTCTAAAATAAGATTTCCTAGACTATTCTTTAAGAACAAACCTCTAGGAACACTATGCAGCATTCCATTATTTGTCCTCTCTTGAGGTTGACTGTTCCTTCTTTGAAATACTTCAGAAGAAGAAATGCTTTCAGGTTTCAAGAGTTTTCCTAGCCGGGTGTGGCGGCACACGCTTTTAAACCCATCACTCGGGAGGCAGAGGCAGGCAGATTGCTGTGAGTTCAAGGCCAGCCTGGTCTACAAAGCAAGTCCAGGGAAGCCAAGACAAACACAGAGAAACCCTGTCTCAAAAAAAACAAAACAAAACAAAAAAAAAACCAAAAACAAAAACCAACCAAACAAAAAATAATCAAGAATGTTCCTGCAGATTGGAATGTTTGTACCAGCAGTTCATTACCTTATATCGAAGCTATTCTAAAGATTTATTTATTATTATGTACACAGTATTCTGTCTGCATGTACACCCACAGGCCAGAAGAGGGCATCAGATCTCATTATAGATGCCTGTGAGCCACCATGTGGTTGCTGGGAATTGAACTCAGGACCTTTGGAGGAGCAGGCAGTGCTCTTAACCTCTGAGCCATCTCTCCAGCCCCCAAAGCTATTCTATTGGTCAGAAAGCTTCAGAGCAACATTGCATCTTTTAGTGGAGTTTGAATCTCAGATTTTAGGATAATGGTATTCAATCTGTAGTACCTGCTCTGATGCTACTGAGGATTGGGTCGTGCGGGCTCAGTGAGGGGGAGGAAAGGGCTGGAAGACTAGACTCTTCCAGTTATGAAAGGACGGCAGCTTTTGTGCTACTTTGGAAATACTTTTAGCAACTCTTAAAAAAATAAAAAGCATTTCTTTCTTACTAAATTGAGGTTGTTTTGCCAGATAACATTTAAAAATCCCACATAGAGGTCAGGTTCAGTGGTACATGGAACCTTGGCACCCAAGAAGTGGAGATAGTAGGTAGGTATTGACAGCTGCCCTGGGCTATATAGGAAGACTGTCTCAAATGCAACACACACACACACACACACACACACACACACACACACACAAAGTATGGACGAGAACAACAAACAGCTCTCACATAGAATCCAGCTTTTGTTGAGTTGAACTTCATATGTTAACCAAATACTCTACCACTGAGCTAGGGGCTTCCTGAGTTGCCCAGGCTGGTCCCTGAGGCCGCTGGTGTCCCTTCTACTTTTGGTGCTCCCTGCCCGGGTCTTCTGAGTGGTAGGATTGTAGCCCGGTGCACTAGACCTGGCAACATTTCAGGATTGTGTTCACAATGCACTTATTCAGGTTTTTCTACAAGAAGATAAAATAAAGGGGGGAAAATGCCTTTCCCCTTGTCCCCCCAAGACAGGGTTTCTCTGTGTAGCCTTGGTTGTCCTGGTCTCACTTACAGACCAGGCTGGTCTCGAACTCAGACTCGCCTGCCTCTGCCTCCCAAGTGCTGGGATGAAAGGCCTGTGCTATCACTGCCTGGGTTGTTTAATTTTTGAGACACCATCTCTCACTTTGTAGCCCTGCCTGACTTTAGACAAAGTACTTAAACTTTTTTTAAACTTAATTTATTTTGGATAGGCAGTGGTGGAGCTCACCTTTAGTCTAGCATTGCAAAGGCAAATTGCTGTGAGTTCGAGGCCAGCGTGGTCTACAGAGTGAGTTCCAGCACAGCCAGGGTTCCACAGAGAAACTGTGTCTCAAAAAAACAAACAAACCAAAACAAATAAAAAAGAAACCCAGTCTTGAAACAACAACAACTGTTGCAGTAGTAATTTATTTCAACATGTATGGGTGTTTTGCCTGCATGTATGCCTAGTAGCTACGGAGGCTGGAAAAAGATGTCAGATCCTGTGGGACTAGAATTATAGACAGATGTCAGCTGTCATGTGAGTGTTGCCAATGGCACACCTGGTAGAACAGCTGCTGCTACCAGCTGAGCAATCTCTGCAGCCTCCAAACAGTAAATATTATTTTAATATTATTTTCTTAATTAATATTACTTATTCTCTGGTTTTGTTATAACAGAGACAGATTTTGACACATCAGCAACAAAGGACCATGTATGTGAAATGACCAAAGAAATTGCTGAGAAAACTGAAAAGTATAATAAATGTAAACAACTCTTACAGGCAAGTTAGTTCCTTTTTCAGTAAATGATTTATCAAATATTGAAACCATGCCTTGGTGGGTTTTGTTAATGTAAAGAAGAGGTTTCTTTTCCCATTCTTCTATACTGATCATGCATTTAGGGTGATGAGAGGAGTCTTTTGTGTTCTTGTACATGTAGGCCTTTTTATAAAATCGTGATTCTAAAGTCAGTATTTTCCATATACATGATAAAATGTTTTTGTGGGTTATCTGTCTTAAAATGATACATGGAAAGCATTCGAACTTTATAAGGGAAGTCCTTTTTAAAATTTATTGTACCAATAACAGAAAATTGTATTTATGTGTCTGTGTGTTCGCTCATGCACTTGCCAGTGTGGCTGTGTGTCGAGGCCACAGGTTGACTTCAGGATGTCTTCCTTAGTTGCTTCTTCATAGTGGTTTTTCAGACAGGCTGGACTGGCTGCCTGCAAACCCCAGACACTTGGAGCCAACACTTGAATGTTAAGCAAATGAGTTGCTGTCTAGGTGTGGTTTCAATTATTTTAAGTAGCATTGTTCAGACTCTTTCAATTTTGTTAACTTCAGTGGTCATGCTGGCTCTGCATTAGTTAAAGTACATAAGGCTGGTAGGGGAGGGGGTTACTTCTCATTTGTATTCGAATAGAGAGCAAAGTTATTTTGCATTGTGCTTTATAAGGTTTTGTTTCTGTGTTTCTGTTTTGCATATGGGAAAGGAAGGTAGCTTTTAAAGAACAGAATGAAATTCATAGATCTGCTCAGTGTTACTATAATAATAATACACTCTTTGCTACTTTAAAGGAAATGATTAAAGTGTTTCAATCAAAATTTAAACTGGACTTTCTGAGATCTTTCCATAGAAGAAATGATGAGGACAATACTGCTGTTCTAGTGTGATGTGGTGCTTGTGTTTTTATTGCTGCTGGTGTAAAGAAACAGTGCAGTGCCAGTCTTAAAGCAGGGTAGCACAGCGTGTAATATGACTGTTGCTGGGGTGTGTATTATAATGAAGTGGCTGGGATTTGTTTACTTTTTGCTTGTTTTCATGTGTATGGGCATTGTGCCTGCATCTGTGTGTGTGCATGCATGTGTGATAGCAGAGGTCACCTTATCAAGGGTTCTGGAAGCTGTCTTGGAGTACTTACTGTTTTCACAGCTGGCAACAGTGAGTGCATTGCTTTCTCCCTATTACAACAGCACTCCTCACATGGGGTCACCCAGCCGAGCAGCTCCTTTGACAAGCCTAGAAGATGGTCTCACAGCCTCTCAAGGACATTAGGATCAACTCCAAAAAAAGTTGACATGAATCTATCTATAGGCCTGTCCTTTTGATGTTTTTTTTCTTTAGATACCAGTGGTTTTTATATTTCTCTGGAAGTGGAGTCAATTTCCTGGCAAACCTTAATTGCTTCTTTTTTCAACTTACTATGTTTTGACCTGGCTTTGTGAAAAAGATAAAAACAAATAGCATCAGTTTCCTCTTTCATTTTTCCTACCTGGTACTGCTGCTGCTGTAGGACTCCAGACTCGCCTGCTAACGTTCTGGCCAAAGCTAAGGGATTAGACTGCTTGTGAGGCAAGTGGGTGTTCAGGTAGGCTTGTCTGGCGTGTGCAGCTCCTCTGTGCTTGGACAGCCAGTGTTCTGAGAAGACTAGAGGGTGGCTGAGTGGGCATAGCGTGGGAAGCAGTCTACAAAGGGAGAACATGGTGATGATACTGGATGAGTCTTGATTGTTAAAGGTGCTCCGAGCATTTCTTGTGTAAGTCTTTTGTGGTCAAAGGGATTAGTTATTTTCACTCAAATGCCTAGGTGCTGGGATGGGGAATCTATAAGAAATCAACAAATTCTTTCCTTGTGTCACTACGCAGTCAAGCTAATGACTGCAGTGAGAATGTCATTGTAGTTTAAGTTGCATTTTCATAATGGCTTACTGTTTACATTTTTTTTTTAAGTATTTGTGTGTGTGTATATAGTGTATGTGAATGCATTTTGTACATGCTATGTGCCATCCCTGTGCATGCTGGTATACTTGCACATTTGAGTATTTATCTGTGGAGATGAGAGTTTAATATGGAATGATTACCTTATTGCTGGAGACAGGCTTTCTCCGTGAGCCTGGAGATTACTAAGCAGCTAGACTGGCTGATAGCAGCTCTGGGGATCTGCCTGCCTGTCGCTGTGCGCCTCAGCTCTAGGGTTGCAAATGCATGCCACCTCACTTGGCTTTTACATGGATGTTGGTGATCCAAACACCGGTCCTTGTGCTTTCTGTTGCAAGCACTTTACCTGATGAGCCATCTTTCTCTATAACCCCACAGTTACCTTTTCGTAAGTGTTCACATTAAAAAAAAATTCTTGCCGGGTGTGGTGGCTCACTCCTTTAATCCCAGCACTTGGGAGGCAGAGGCAGGTGGATCTCTATGTGTTTGAGGCCAGCCTGGTCTACAAAACAAATCCAGGAGAGCCAAGGTAACATAGAGAAACCTTGTCTTGAAAAACTAAAAAACAGAAAAAGAAAAATAAAATTTAATTATGATAGAGTTTTAAAGATTTATATACATATAATATATATATATACACTATAGATAATAAAAAGTACATCCTGTAAGGTGTTAAACATATTCCCCTGTGTTGTCCCTAGGAGTTACTTGTTTTGCTCTTGCTGTGCTTGGGGATCAAAGCCAGAGGTTTATAAACACGACGCCAGTGATCTGCCAGGGAGCCACACTCCTTGTCGGGCCAGAACTTTTGTAGTCAGCTTTTACATTTAACTTTGTGAAATATTTGGAACTGGTTTTGTGTATGTTATGAAGTGTAGAATATATAGGGTAGAGTTTAGAAGGTTGATCCTTTATTCATTGACTTGCTCAAAATATATTTTGGAACTGCACTTTTCTTGAAAGAACAAATATTTAAAATGAAATTGGCCTTCTTACTTTTTAATCGCTGTTGGTAACTTCTTCCTTATGGTTTGTATTTTTAAGAAAAAAGAGCTATCATAAAAGTGCATGGTTTAGATTTCCTCCTTTTGCAAAAGTCATGCTTTTGTGAAATGATGCTTACTGTGAAGTGTTACGGTCTTAGAAATGTAAACCATAGAGATGATTAAAAAGTACATCCTGATATTGACCCAAAGTACTTGAGCTGTGGGTATTTGGGTTGTACTTTTTTGTACAACACTGACAGACATATTTAGCTGTTTAAAACAAATTGTAAGTTAAATGGGATTATATGAATCATGCCCTTTGGCATGATACTGTTAATGTGCCATGGTCAGCTGCCCCACTGTTTGAAGTAGACATGTGGTGCTCTATTGTCCTTGTCTCGTAAATACTTGCTTTTATACTGTTGAAGTAATCACATACGTGTTTTTGTATGCATATCTACTCTGTGGAGGTGTGAAGTTTTTAGTGATTATACTAATGTTATTTAGGATGAAAAAACCAAATGCAATAGATATGCTGATGAACTTGCAAAAATGGAGCTGAAGTGGAAAGAACAAGTGAAAATTGCTGAAAATGTCAAACTTGAGCTAACTGAAGTAGAGGACAGCTACAAAGTAAGTTCACAGCCTTGATGCCTGGTGCTTAGAGAGCATGGTCCTGGTGAAATTGAAATATCAGCTAAGTATATTTTCAATATAGACGTGTTTTATATTTAATTACAGTTTATTCACTAACCTGAGAAAATGGACTCCCACATGCATCAGTTAATAGGACTTTAGTTCTTTTGTTCAGGTAGACTTTGAAATTTATCTTTTAAAATTTTTTTTAAGTGTATACAATAGTAGGCTTCCGTATATGTTCATATATCTGTATGATGTATTTTTATAATATTCACCTCCCCTTACTCACCAGCCTTCCATTGATTCTTTTCAGATAGTTTCCTTCGTGTGTGTGTGTGTGTGTGTGTGTGTGTGTGTGTGTGTGTGTGTGTG
>OU015744.1:146756482-146769228 GCA_907169655.1 Acomys percivali | reverse complement strand
TGTGTGTGTGTGTGTGTGTGTGTGTGTGTGTGTGTGTGTGTGTGTGTTTCTTGAGACAGGGTTTTTCTGTGTAGCCTTGGCTGTCTTGAATTTGCTTTGTAGATCAGGCTGACTTCGAACTCAGAGCAATCCTCCTGCTTCTGCCTCCCTAGTGCTGGGAGTAAATGTGGATGCCACCACGCCCAGCTGATAGTTCCTTTCTTTCATGCTCTGTCTTGTGTCTGTCTGCCACCTCCTTTTCCAGACCCCGTGGTTTTCATTAGTGTTGCTTTAAGGAGCAAGAGCAACATTGCAGTGGCTACATCACTGAAGACAATGTCTCTCCCTCCTCCAGCAGCCATTAACTACCTATTAATCCTCAGAGAAGTAGGAGGCCTCATTAGGTTACACCCTCATGGTGGATGTCGATGGTCCGACCAATCTTGTGCAGGCCTTAAGGAGGTAATCATGTTTGCTGAGAATTCAAGGGTGCAAAGGTCATGTCACACGCAGACAACAACACTCCACCCCTCCCTAGGACTCTTAGATTCTTTGTGCTTTCTCCTGCAGAATTCCCCTGAGCCTTGGTTGAGGTGACACAGCTGTCCACTTAAGGCTAAGCATTCAATAGTCATTTAATGTCAGCACTTTGACCAGTTGTATAACCATCGCCCACTGCGAAGAGAAGCTTCTCTGACCAAAGCTGATTGTAGCACTAATCTGTGGGCTTAAACATAATAGAGGGCAGCTTGACAGATGGGCATACATCTTCACCATTTGGCAGCAGAACAGCAGTAGTCCTCTGTTCTCCCTAGCCCATGGGCTTTTGACCTGGTGTACACTACTAGATAGGTAGGAGTTCCTTCCAAAGAAGACTCCAATCATGAGGTGGTTAGTTATGCACACCTACACATGCATACAGGCAGGCACACTGTTAACTGCATTGGTGTTTTGCTTGGCACATCAATACTTTAACACACAGGATCCATAGCTTGGTGAGACTACGGTTCTTTCCCAGGAGTCAGCATAGCATCTTCTGTGTGTTGCTGTGAAAGCTAGCCTGTTGGGAGGAAGGTCACAGCTCAGTTCCCTAAGTCCAATAATCAAAGCATGTGATGTCCTAAGCAGTAAGGTGTTTCTAGCTCTGGTACATAGCCAACACCAGTGGCAATAACTTCTGTTGTTTTGGACTAGCCAGCAACTAAAAAAAAACTATCTTTAAGAGCTATCATTTCATTTTCTTACTGTACCATAAATGTGTATGTTAAATTATTTTGGAACTTGACTTTTTTATCATACAAATTACTGTGATCCTAAATAAAATATTGTGTAGAAACTAAACTTATTTTTATCAGTGTAATATTAGGTAACAGTCCAATAGTAAATGATACCTGTAAGAATGTTAAGGAGAAAATAAACAATTTACTAGACTAGTAAGACAAAAGTATAATACTAGCTGGGCCTTTAGTCCTACACTTGGGAGACAGAGGCAGGCAAATCATTGTGAGTTCAAGGCCAGGCTGGTCTACAAAGTTCAGGACAGCCAAGATAACACAGAAAAACCCTGTCTCAAAGTATCCTTTTAAGGGGCAAATATGTATGTGATAAGCTGGGTGTGGTGGCACACACCTATAATTAATTCCCAGTACTAGGGAGGCAGAGGCAAGCAGATCTCTGTGAGTTCCCAGGCCAGCCTGGTCTACAAAGCGAGTCCAGGACAGCCAGCGCTGTCACACAGAAAAGCCATGTCCCGAAAAACAAAAAACAATCTCCCCAAAAATGTATGTGATAGATTTTAAAGACACCTATATATAATTTACTTATTTCTGTGATTGAAGTCTAGGGAATTCTAAGTAATTCAACTTTATCTTTTTTTGTGTGTGTGCGTGCGTGTGTGTTTATCTGTTAAGTGTGACCACAGCTGCCAGGGAGAATTGAATTTATAATGGAGTAGATTAGATTGGAAGAATACCATGACATCAGGTTCGAGAGGTCTAAAATAGAATTTGGGTCCTACATGATACTGAGAATTTTGTAGGAGGAAAGAAACTCAGTGAGAATGGGTCCTTTTCAAAGTAGTTTGTAAGCCCTAAAGAGGCTTTTTATAGGTAGTAAGGGGCTAAAACTGACTGCATAAGTAGAGGCATTCTTAGAATGAGTTGATTAAAGTCCATTTTCTTTTGGATTCCCTTTTGTTTTTATGTGTATGGGTGTTTTGCTTGCATGTGTACCTGTGCATTCCTTGTGCTCCTGATGCCTGTGGCAGCCAGAAGAGTTCGTCAGATTCCATGAAACTGGAGTTGTGAGCCGCCAGGTGGGTGCTGGAATTTGAACTCTGAGTCATCTCCAGCCCCCTTGGAGACCTTCTTGATCTCTTACTCTAGACTAGGGATGCGAACCTTGACAAATTGATCTGAAATACATCTTTCAGGAAGAACTGATGAAGTAATTGGGTTTGTTGTTATTGTTGTTAGCTATTTTAAGACATGGTGTCCCTATATTAGCCCCAGCTGATGTAGTTGTTGAATGAGTCAGTGCTACAGATGTTGGGGCGTGGGGGAGGAAATGATTGTAGCTTTTAAGCTTCTGTCACACTGTTGATTCTGATGATATCTGTTAACTAATAAAGTAAGTGTAGCATATTTGGGATTTACAGTGCAGGAAAGATAGCAGTGAAAACATATCTTACCATTACTTGAGACGGCTGGTTTCCCCAGCCATGGCAGCAGATATCTATAATCTTGACACTTGGAAGTTTGAGGTGGGAGATTATAGATCATTCAAGTCCCTAGCTTGCCTGGAACCCAGGGTGAGACTCTGACCTACACTCATAGTTGGCAGGTTCGGAACTTGGGAATGAGAATGGCACATGAGTTAATATTTATGGTTTATTTTCATGGATTTGACAGTTGAGAATGGAAGAAAGTTTTCAAAGACAAGATGGACAAAAGAACCCAAAATAGAATGGTTATAGAGTGTCTTTATTTGTGGTTGGGAAGGAAAAGTAGACACCAAAGAACAGGCATCTGGACGACAATATTGGTGCAGTTTTACATAAGCCAAAGAGTCATTTTCAAGGCAAGGGAAGCTGCCTCCAAGGTGGAAGGAACATTTTGGAAGATGGCGTGGAAAGAATGGAGTTAGGTAGAGTTGGGTCCTCAGATGAAGACATTACTGCCGAGCTCTTAATCCCACAGCATTTGAGATTACTGGGTAAGACCTGCACAGTATTGAGTCTGTCAGTGTTCTGTCAGGAGAGAAAGAGGCCAAGGACCAACCAGATAATGGTAGCTAGGAGGGAGGGGCTCATAGGGCTCTCCACCCTCTCTGAGTGTTCTGGGAGTTGCTAAAAGTGGGAGAGATCATTTATTCAGTGTTGTAGCTACTAGGAAAGAACCCATAGCCCCCACCCAGAACCCTTAAGCGACCCGATGATCAAACTCATAGGGTCATCAGGAACTGTATGAGGTGGGACAAGGGAAGGGGATTACTTACTGGGACTAGGAGGGGAACCGGACAGGACGTTAGGAAATGAATGTGATTAAAAATACACTATGTACCTAGAGGCATAATGAAGCTTATTATGCATAATCAGTGTTGATAAATTTTAAAAGAACACCAGAAGCTAGGTGTGGTGACACATGCCATTGGTGTCAGTACTCAGGAAAGCTAAGACATGAGAACTGAGAGTGAGACTAAACGAGGGCATCAGAAGTTCTAGGCCGGCCTGGTTGCATAAATCCAAAAATAAGAAAAAATAAAGAAGAAGAAACTGGGCAGTAATGGTAGCTACTACAAAGACTGAGAACTGGGGAGAATAACTGACCGTGGTGATGGAAATTAGTTTGATAGCATAGTTCTAAGTGGATCTCTTGTATAAGGAGAAAATAGATAATATAAATACTAACAATAATCTTTTTCTTGTTTAAAATTCAGCTACAATTGGCAGAGAAAGACAAAGAAATAAATGGCCTGGCTTCTCATTTGGAAACTCTCTCAAGGGAGAAGGTATTGGGCAATGTACTTTAATAAAATGTGGACATGCTATGACTGCTCTTTGCTTTCTTTTGTGTGTCTTCTCTTTGAAAGCTGTACTCCATGTCTTCAGCTCTCTGGTAGTGAACAGCAGTTTGTGTGCCATTCTCATTGCTGCATTGCACTTACTCCACTTGTTGATAAACATGCCAAAGTGAAAATTGCGCTAGTTATGTTTTCATCACATACTGTGCATTTAACTATCAATTAAGGAGCTCTGGAGGCTCAGAGGTTACTGGCTGCTCTTCCAAAGGTCCTGAGTTCAATTCCCAGCAACCACATGGCGGCTCACAACCATCTATAATGAGATCTGGTGCCCTCTTCTGGCGTGCAGTCAGAACACCGAACATATTATCAATAGATAAATCTTTAACAATCAGTTAAGAGCCAGGCACGGTGGCTCACGCCTGTAATCCCAGCAGGCAGGAGGATCGCTGTGAGTTGAAGGGCAGCCTGGTCTACAAAGTGAGTACAGAACAGCAAAGGCTACACAGAGAAACCCTGTGGGAGAGGGAGGACAAACAAACAAAAATAGTCACTTAAGTCTAAAATATTCAAGTTTAGGGAAGAAATGAATTTTTAAGTGGGTGTTTAAACTTCAGTACTTTGTTTAAAAAAAAAAAGCAAACCTATTAAGTAAAGGAAACAATTGATAGTTTCTTGTCATTGTTGAAATTCAAGCTCTTAAACACTACTAAGTATTTGAAAACTTGTGTCTTCTGTGTCGCTTGCCAGTGTGTCCGAAGTTCACCTAATAGGTAGTAGACTTGGGCGGTGAAATAAAACAGCAGCATTTGGAAGATCCACTTAAGGAGTGGATCTCCAGGTTGGATGTCGGTCCTTTGCTATAAAATGTGATTCATTCTCCTACCAGCAAAGAGCTTTTGTCTTCATGTCTTTATGTATGCATGCGTGGTTTGACAATAGTCTGCTAATTCCACTAGTATCCTGCAGTCAGTTGTGGCACCCCTGTGAGGTAGCATTGCCATTTCCCACAGGCTAGGAACTCGCTTGCATAAGCTTGCTTCCACTGTTAGGTACTCATACTGAATTTACCCATAGGACTGTACTTTTATTTCATGATCTCTACAATTTTTAATTTTGCAAATATACTTGTATGTACTTTACACTTCTTTGTTGGGTATCGGTTACTTCCACTTAACTGCATGGTTTGTGAAGAGCACAGATTGTGCCTGTTTCACTCATTGTATTCGTAGTCCCCGTTACAGTACCTGGTATTTGAAGTGAAGTCTTTGTTGAATGGCTAAACTAATGGAGCAAATTTATAGCATTTGCTTATAAAAAGATTTGACGAAAGCCGAGATCATCAGCTTTATTGTCAGTTTAGAAAAAGCCAGCCATATCAGGGATATCTATCATATTGGACACTTGCTATCTGCTTTGGTTTATTATTATTTTAAAACTTTAATCTTGGTTTCCTGTGGTAACAACATCATTTAAGTATTTACTAAGTATTTATTGTTTGGGTTTTTTAAAAGTTTTTTTAAAGATCACATTATAGATGGTTGTGAGCCATCTCTGGAAGAGCAGTCAGTGCTCTTAAACTCTGACCCATCTCTCCAGCCCCCTATTTATTTATTTATTTATTTATCTATTTATTTATTTATTTTTACCTATTTGCATTGTGATATCAAACAACTTGTGTAATATTCAATGTCCATTCCTCAAGAGTATTTTTGAGAACTCTTAAAACCTGCAAAGCTCTCGAAGGTTAGTGTTAGGTTCTCACTGTCCATCACTGAGCCCTGGGTCTGCATTCACACACTTCAGTTGCCTTAAAGGCAGAGAGTGGTCAGTCAGTATTTGTTGAGTGAATACCTGCTGACCCATGTTTTTGTTGTTTCTTTTTAAACATTTATTTTTAATTTTTGTATGTATGAGTGTTTGCCCTAATGTATGTGCATGCATATGTTAAGCTCTGTGCCCCTCTTTTTTTTTTTTTTTTTAAAGGGGGATAGAATAAAAAGGAAGCACAGGTTGGCCAGGTGTGGCGCATGCCATTAATCCCAGCACTTGGGAGGCAGAGGCAGGCGGATCTCTGTGAGTTCAAGGCCAGCCTGGTCTACAAAGTGAGTCTGGGACAGCTAAGGCTACACAGAGAAACCCTGTCTGGAAAAAAAAGAAAAAAAAAAGCGCAGGGGAAGGTGGAATGAAGGCAGAAGAGGAGGAAGAGTGTACATTTCCTTTGAACTAGTGTTACAGTTGGTTGTTACCATTCTTGTGACTGCTGGGAAGTGAACCTGGGTCCTTAGCAAAAGCAAGAGCTGCAAGCATTGTTAAGCCCCAAGCCGTCTCTCTAGCCCCTCCTCTTTGAGGACAGATTTCATCAGGTAACCTAGTCTGCCTTTGAACTCACTATATAGTCCAGGTTATCCTCAGATGCTAGTGATCCTCCTATCTCAGCCTCCTGACAGTCTTCTGTTAAAAGTTGTTTTGTTTAATGTTATATTTTTGGGTGTTTTCCTACATGTATGTCTGTGTATCATGTTTATACCTGGTGCCCAAAGAGGCCAGAAGAGGTATCAAATACCTCAAGAACAGGAGTTTCAGACAGTTACAGGCTGCCATCTGGGGAATTGCACCCAGGTCCTCTGGAAGAGTTGCCAGTGCTCTTAACTGCTGAGCTATCTCTCTAGCCTTCAGCTCTCCTTTTAAAAGACAAGCAATTAGTAATTTTGCTAAGATTCAAGTTCAGATTACCCGTATGGTTTTGTAGATCAGTGACTGCCATAGCTTTGAGCCATTAGAATGAAATAGTGGATTCCTAAGAAACTTAACCTTCATAGCATTTCTTTGCTTGAGAGCGGGGGTGGGACGGGACACTTGAAATGGTGGCTTCCAGCTGTGGATCCTCTACCTTCTGGGTACTAGGACTAGACCCTATATAGACATTTAAATATTTAAAATCTCTTATATTTGTTGTAGAGGAAAATAGTACTTAAAATCTGACAGAGTCACATGAGTGCTTAAGATCTGAAATCTAGGTTGTTTAGAGGTCTCTCTCCCCCTTTACTTCTTTCCCCCTTCTCTCTTCGTTTTACGGATGGTGCTAGGGAGTCAAAGCCAGAGCCTTCTGCAGGCTAGGCTAGGTAAGTGTTCTACCATTAAGCTGTTTCTTCAACTGGGAGGCAGGAGTTTTTATTATAACCTAGGCATGCTGTGTACTCACTTTGTATCCAGGCTAAGCTCAACCTTGGGATCCTCCTTCCTCTACTTCCCAAATGCTGAATATTTTTAAATATTGACAGTTTGAGACGTGTTTCCATTTTCAAATCATATATCAATTCATGGAGAAGCCTGTGGGAATTTTTTAAATTAGGATTTTACTGTATCTGCAGTTTGCGGTGAGGTACTAATATAAAACAGTGTTTTCTGTCTGTGTACTTGGTATGTATCTCTCCATTTGTGCTGTCCCTAATCACACTCAGTATTGTACTATTCCTGTGTATAGGCACTATACATCTTTTTGCCAACTCCCTTGGCATTTTCTCTCATTGATTTTACTAAGTAGACTTAAAACTCATTCTTTTCTTTGTTGCTTATATATAGGAATATAATTGATTTATGTCTTGTCTTAGGATTCTGCAACCTGCTTTATTCATCCTTCTAGCTTCTGTGCTGTAGGTACTTTCTAGATGTACAGTTGTTTCATCTGAAAAAAGAGGACATATTTATTTCTTTTCCAGTCTCTGCCTTCATCTTGTCTTAATTACAAGTTACATCGATGAGAATTAGGGAGAACAGAATCCTTTACTTATATTTCATCTACAGTAGAACCATTTTTTACTTTTATACTTTTATAGTCTTATGAGAAAATTTTAAGTTAAGGAAGTTATGTTTTTATTCTAGCTTACTAATTTTTAAAAACCATGAATGAATCTTGAATTTTCTGCATATATTGATTTTCCCCCCTTTCTTATTCTGTTAACATGGTTTTTAAAGATGTTTATCATAGTGACTGCTAGAGAAGTACTGTATTTGGACTGAGTGTCTTTGCACCCTCATAGGACATGTGCCTGCCTTGCTTACTTGTCTTTGTTTTGTAATTTTAGGAACTTAAAAGGAGTTTAGAAGATCAAAAAGGAAGGAAAATGGAAGGTCAGAGCCCTCAACAAGTCTCGAGGGGTCTCAACACATGCTTCGAGCAAAATGGGCTCATTCCTACCCTGTCAAGTGCACAGCCAGTTCTGCAGTATGGTAATCCTTACACAGCGCAGGAAACAAGAGGTCATTCAAGTATTTTTTGGCTTGGGGTTAGCTAACTATAAGATTTTGGCTTTTATTTTCACAGAATTAGAGAACTGAGGGTGTAACGAACTCTAATAAAAACATTTGGTCTTGTAATTTATCACTTTAGTGTTTAGTGCTACTACTGATGGCATCTACGGGTGAAAGGTCATGAACAAGGGGGTCTTAATTGCTTATCACAGACTCAGGTTTTAGACTGTAGTTTAGAAATAAAAACATAAGAAGCAGGGTCTTGCTCTGTTCCCCAGGCTGGTGCATGCCTGCATGCCATGTGCCTCTGCTGCTCCCCTTCTGTGTAGTACTAAGGCTCCCAGGCCTTTCGGTGCCCCAGGAAAGCAGGTTGCCACCGAGCCACACTCTGAATTCCTATTTACTTCTCTGTCATATTTACATATGGAGGTGCTAGTTTCTGTAACTGATTTCACCCAGCCTTTCCCCCTAAATGTTTCTTTTGTAATTCTTACTACAGATGGAGCAGATGGTGCTTTTTATCCAGATGAAATCCAGAGGCCACCTGTGCGAGTCCCATCTTGGGAAGACAATGTTGTCTGTAGCCAGCCTGCTCGAAACCTTAGCCGGCCAGATGGCTTAGAAGACCCTGAGGACAGCAGAGTAAATTGTGTTTAATTGTTTGAGCCTACCTGCTCTTGTGCTTTATGGATAGGTAGAGTGTTAAGGGTCTATATTTGGAAAGACTGTGAATTTACATTTGCATGTGATTGCCTGCTTGATATTTTTTTGGAAAAAAAACCTGTGTTTGAAAACTCAACTAGAGTTGGGCAGTGGTGGTGCACACCTTTAATCCTAGCACTTGGGAGGCAGAGGCAGGCTGGCCTCTGTGAGTTTGAGGCAGCCTGGTCTACTGAGTAAGTTCCAGGACAGCCAGGGCTACACAGAGAGAAACCATGTGTGTGTGTGTCTTCCCTCCTGCCCCCACAAAAAAAGAAAAGAAAAATCCCAACTAGTATTTTCTTCAGACTTAACACCTTAGGATTCATGTACTAAAGATCAAGTTATCAGTGTACTCCTAATTATGACTTCCTAAGTAACTTCTACAGTCTTTTGATCTTGGCTCTGCTGAGCTAGAAGCAGCAAAGTATGAAGATACCAAGACACTATGCAAAGCACAGTATTGCCATTCAGCTTTATATGTATAGCCTGTAAATTATCAGGTAAAATACTATATCATACAGTTTTTTTTTTAAAAAGAAATCCCCGTTTTAGATATGCTTAATACTTATGTGACATCTTTTATTCTGGCAGCGACATAAAAATGGTATTAAATTAGCTTAGATGGCACAAGATTATTATTTCTGTTTCTGAGACTGAGCTCTCTCTATAGCCCTGGCTGTCCTGGTCTCCAAATTATAGAAATCCCTCTGCTTCTTCCTCCCAGTACTGGAACTAAAGGTGTGTACCACCATGTCTGGCTAAGCAGTTATTTTAAAGAGACTTTTTTCATCATTTAACACATAAGATTCCTTAGAGCCGCTCCTTTCAGGGTGGGACTCCTTTTTTCATAGCAGCTCTTAGACTTCCTGTGCACTGAGATAAATCCCAGGGAAGTGGTTTGTCTTGCTCTTTGCAAGTACAGTGTATCATGACCTGTTTCTCATTTAATACAGTTTGCTGCATTTAATTGCTATTAACCTTTGCAGAGACTGAGCAGTGTTCAGACAGGCATGATTTTAGACCTAGTGTTGAACACTCATAATAGAGAAAAATGTATCTCTCCCTCCTGCCTTTTGGCCTCCCGTGTCCATTACTGGGAATAATTAGGAAAACTGTCAGAACTTCTGTACCCTGTTTAAGGTCTCTAGTATCATCTTACTGCTTTTTTTACAACCTGACTTTACATTTTGCATATTTCATCTGCTCATTCGTGGCATAGATGTTACATGTGACAAGCCATTCTCCTTTCATAATCATCTGCCTCAGCTTAATTAGCAGACTGTTCTTTCTGGTCTGTGTGCTTTGCCCTCCTGCAAACCCATGAGAAGCAATGTTAGAGTCCTGGGCTCATTTGCTGAGATGCTGAGATTTCGTAATGAGATAGAAGGGCTCTTACTGTGCAGGCCTAGGGTATTTGTATTTTATAACAGGATTTTCCATATTAGAAAGTAGTTTTTATGTACATCTAAAATGTCTAAGATTCTTGTCATTTTAATAGCAAAACCACTTGCAAATGAGGGGTTTTATTACGTAGTTTTAGTAAGAATATGGAAAGCAAATTTGCTATGGGAGTGGTTAATAGTCACAGTGCCCCAGTGGTCATCTTGAAAAAATTGAGAGATGATGCCCTGCTCTTTTAGCCTATGCCACTGCCTACACCAGCTGCCACTTCTTCTCTTACACTAGAAACTGGCGGCTTTCAGAACTCTTTGTAAGTCTCATTTACCTAATAATTGTAACAGTTGTAATGATGTTAGTGGTGGCAGTAAACGTTTCTCTAGCTGTTTGCCTGCTGAGCCTTATATACATGAGAACTCACTTGTTCTTCGCAATAGCTCCAAGAGGTGGCTTGTCAGCTTTGCTAGTTGCTAGTGGAGGAAGCTGAGGTACTGATTAAGTAGTTAGACCTGAATCACAGCAGTGATAAAGCGGTGTAAGATCAAAACCTTTTCAGGTTGTCTGTGAAAGCTGTGGTTTTACCTGCTCCTCAGCTGTGCTCCACCAGAGTTCCTGTACTTCTCAGGTCATAGCACCCTGAGCACTTTGCTTTATGACATTTCCTAGGCCAAAAGACACACCTAATGAGCATATATGTCCTAATTATGTAGTAACCATTAAAATGGTATAGCTGAACTACAATTTTGTGTTTATTTTTAAATAACCTTAGTTACGAATGGGATGTGTATGACTACTGACTACTGTACAGCTTCTTGAGCTTTGGAATCACAGTGGACAAGATAATTTCTTCTTACTAAACATTAGCTTTTTTTTTTGTTGGGGGGAGGTGTGTTTCGAGACAGGATCTTTCTGTGTTAGCCTTGGCTGTCCTGAACTCCCATTTGTAGAGTAAGCTGGCCTCGAACTCACATTGATCTGCCTGCCTGTGCATCCCAAGTGCTGGGATTAAAGGCATGCACCACCATGTCCAGCTCACATTAGCTTTTACAAAGCACTTGCTTTGCGTTGCAGCAGTGCCAGAGATTGAACTCCTCAAAGCTAGGGTGTTAGAAAGGGGTGCTAGTGCTATCCAGAATTGAAAGTGAGCAGTAGTCAGATTGGCTTTCCACATGCTATCTCTGCATAATTTGATACCTCTTCAAAATTAAAATCCTTTGGAAGCCCTATGGTACCCTGCAGACCTTCATACCCTATTTTTGGAACCATGATCTGAGTCTCTGCACTCGCTAAGTGTGGTTTGCATATAAGCAGTAACCCTGCCTCCAGGATTGCTGGAAGTGGAGGCTCTCCTACCTTCTAGCCTCCTGAGAATCAAGGGTATGTGCTCCATGTTGCAGGTACAGTCAGTGATCCAAACTTCTAATCCTTCTGCTTAAAACTAGCCATCTCTATAGGCCCACATTTTAAAATGTATTTTTATTACATACAGTATTCTGCCTGCACACCAGATGAGGGCACGAGATCTCATTATAGATGGTTGTGAGGCACCGTGTGGTTGCTGGGAACTGAACTCAGGACCTCTAGAAGAGCAGACAGTGCTCTTAACCACTGAGCCATCTCTCCAGCCCTTTTAATGTATTTTTTACAGTAAACAGTAACAACTCACCCTGACCATCCATTCTCCAGAGTTCTGTCTTGCAAAGTGGAGACTCTGTACTCAAACACACCCATTGTCCTGAAAATTCACACTTGTAATTGGTTTTCTTGAATGACTCTATTCTAGGTATCATTGTAATCATAATTTTTTTTTGTAATTGGTTTATTTTACATTGTTGTTTTGTTTTTAGGTTTTTCCAGACAGGGTTTCTCTGTGTAACAGCCTTGGCTGTCCAGGTCTCTCTTTGTGACCAGTCTGGCCTTGAACTCAGAGATCCACCTGCGTCTGCCTCCTGAGTGCTGGGATTAAAGGCGTGTGCCCCTGCTCCCTGCATACAGTGTGTGCTTTTAAGGGCCATGTATAGTATAAACATGTTAGAATTACCTTTTTAAAGTCTCTTTACACTTCCATTGTGTGTGTGTTGAGTGTGTGTACAGTGTACATGTATGCCAGAAGAGAGAGTCAGAGCTCCTGAGGAGCTAAGAGTTACAGGTCATTGTGGGCCAACAGCTGTGGGTGCTGAGGAATTGAACTCAGGTCAAGTGCTCTCTTAACTGCTGACCTTTCTGTTTATTTACTGTTCTATTGCTGTGAAAAGATACTATGGGGCCGGAGAGATGGCTCAGAGGTTAAGAGAACCATCTGCTCTTCCAAAGGTCTTAAGTTCAATTCTCAGCAACCACTTGGGGGCTCATGACCATCTGTAATGAGATCCAGTGCCTTCTTGGGGCGGGCA